>JADRCC010575049.1:0-15361 GCA_019843855.1 Hylomyscus alleni | reverse complement strand
CATGCATCCATCTATGCATCCACGCATCTGTCCATCCATGCATCCATCCGTGTATCCATCCATGCATCCATGCAACCATCCATCCATGCAACCATCCATGCATCCATCCATGTATCCATCCATGTATCCATCCATCCATCTATCCATCCACCCACTACTGTCTACTAGCTCCCCCTTTAGCTACTTCCTAACCCTTTGGGCTGGGCTTTAAGCATGGGATGGGACTAGGAGCTGCAACTTCAGAGGAGAAGCATCTCAGGTTGGAGTAATGATAAGAGGAGGGTTTGGGAACCAGGAAGAATCTTCTGGTTAAGAACTGGTTCTTTGGAGGGCTCCAGATGGAGGAGGCAGCTTGGGGGAGATGGGTGGCTTGGAGACTGATTTTTGGACTTTTTCATTTCAACTGGGAGGCCAGGCACAAGTCCCTGTCTCCACAGAATAAACCTGTATGTCTATTAAGACTTGTGAGAGCTAGTGACAGACAGCTTTGTTGGAGTTAGCTTGGGTTTGCTCATTGCAAAATTTGGCTTTTCAGTTAACTTTAGGTGTAGCTCATGCAGGTGCCTGGCAACTGTGGCTATGCCTCCCTCCCTCCTTCTTCCCTCCCTCCCTTCCTCCCTCCCTCTCCCTTCTCCCTCTTCCCCCTCTCTTTCCCTTCCTTCCATCCCTCCCTCCCTCCCTTCTTCCCTCCCTCCCTCCCTTTGTCCCTCCCTTCTTTCCTTCCTTCCTTCCTTGCTTGCTTCCTTCCAGCGTAACCAGTTCCAGGGCAATAGACTCAGGTTGTTCTCCACCGTCTCCCCTGAGCTGGGTCCTGTAGAGTGTGACTGACTTGGTGTCCACTTCTGAGCACTGTTGCATGGGAAGTGAGAAGTGCTGAACTGCATGCAGTGGGCCCCAGAGGGTAACCCAGGGGCTGTTCTTACAGAGGGGTGTGCTGGATAGTCATCCATCCTTTGTGCCCCACAGAGCTTCAGTGTTTACAGAGTGCACTGAGCAGGATCAGTGGAGACAGCCCAGGCAGGCGGACCCGGAGCTAGCTGTGGGGAGGTCAAGGGTGCACAGTTGTAGGCTGGATGGAGCCCCAGGTAGGAATGCTGAGATCAGTCTTGGCCCAGGCCAGCTCTTCTCACTGCTCCACCCTGGGACTGCTTCCGCTTTGTAGGCTTTAGTAACAGAGAAAGGCATGGATGGAGCACCCCTGAGCCAAAAGCAACATTTTCTTTTCTCGAAGGTTAATGAAGAGTGCTGGGCGTTAAGCTGTGTAATTTTTCACCTGCTTGTCCTGGTTATGAGATTAGCAGTTCATACCTATGAATCCAAGGGTCAGCCCTCACCCGACACTTGGCAGAATTTTATTCTTTTCTTTCCTAGGGAGGAGTGGGAAGGGAGGCTGTTCCATTGAGAGTTTGTTTTTCCAACATTCTCATGAGCTCACCTCTTTGAAGGAAAGCCCAGGGGCTGGAGAGTGGGTGACGAGCTGCCTGGCACCCTGAATCTCACATGGGGCCAAGCAAGCTTATTCAGTTTTTGCCTTTTTCTTTCTTTCTTTCTTTCTTTCTTTCTTTCTTTTTTTTAAGACTTAATTTATTATTATTCTGTAGCCCAGGCTGGCCCCAAACACCTGAGCTTCAGCATTTCTTCCCCCTCAGCCTCTCAAGTAGCTTGGACCCATACACATGTGCCACCTTGCCTGACTCTGGGGCATGACTTAATCCATGACTTGCATTTGGACCCAGCATTTCCCTCCTTCTCTTCCAAGGGTATTGGGGGTTGAGTGTCCCATAACCTTTCACTCACCATCTTCAGCTTCCACTTCCTAGCCTACTCCTTTGTTCTACTTTCTGTGCCCCAGAGGATCTCAGACCCTTCCCCGAGTCCCTGCTGACTCCTTCCAAGCACAGGCAGACTTGGTCTTTGACCAGTCCTACCATCCTGTGTGGAGACGCTGGCTCACAGGAAAGGCAGAAGTAGAACTTCAGATAGAAAGCAGACGTGATGACAGTTGGCAGTTGTGGGTGGCTTCACGTCCTTTCCCATCTGTCCATCCCCCAGCTCCCTGCCCTCTTTTGTTGCCTTTTTCTGAACGACTTCGTTTTTTTTTTTTTTTTTTCTTTTGTAAAGCATCTCACGGAGGAAAAGCCCACAGACAGAATGTGCTTCAGCACTGGAGCAGAGTGGGACACCAGACCCTTGGGTGGCACCACCTTCATGAATCAAGAGGCTGTCCCTGGAAGGCACAGTGGCTCTGTGGGCCCTTCTTCCAAGAGACTTGGCAACAGGGAGGCATGGCTTCCTATAAATAGGGATGTCCAGCATTTTGCCATTGTCGCCTACGGTTGTGTGGGCTACACTCACAGATCTGCTGGAACCATATGGCCTGCAGGCTGGAGGCTGGACATGCCCACTTGGCCGACTGGGTTTTTCTAGATTTCCTGCTTTCTAGGACTGGGATTGTCCTCAGACCTTGGAAGGGGATGTGTGCATCTTCTCTTTGAATTCCAAGCATGCTATTATTGACCTGTGTGACTAAGGTCATTCACACTGCTTCTCCCTTGGTCCCCTGACCCCCTGCTTTCTTGTTGCCCACTTCCCATCTCTTGCTGTTTCTCTTGCAGCCGCCCACAGTGAGTCAGACTGATTCATGCCCTAGGGTCTTTGCACATGCATTTCTTCTGCCCATTGCCATCTCAAGACCTTTGGATGGCTGCAAATTTTGGTAGGAGACTGTGTCTCAGTTGAAAGGTCACCTCCTCAGCCTCCTCTGTCCTCTTTTACCAAGGGTGTGTCTAGTTCTCTGTCACAATGCCCCAATTGTCTTACTGATTTCTTTCCTGCTTTTTTTCTACATTAGGTTATTGGTTCCATAAGTCAGAGTCAGTCTCTCTCTCTCTGTCTCTCTCTGTTTCTCTCTCTCTCTGTCTCTCTCTTTCTCTCTCTCTCTGTGTGTGTGCTCTCCTCTCTCTCTCTCTCCCTCTCTCCCTGTCTGTCTGTCTGTCTGTCTGTCTGTCTATCTATCTATCTATCTATCTATCTATCTATCTCATGAACATTCTTTTCACGTTTGTTTCTTTGTTTTCTGGCTGTTACTGTTGGTAGTAGTCCAACTATGTAACCCATGCTGGCCTTGAACTCATGATCTTGTGTTACAGTTTCCAAAGTGCTGGGATGACAGTTATGCCCCAGAGGGAGAACTCCTGTTGTTCTTGTTCACTGTCCCATCTTGGCATTTGGCAGAGGGCTAATGAGGGTGAGGTGAAGAGCTGCTTGCTGAACTGAAGGACTTGGGCTCCTGTCGCCATTCAGGTCTGAGCTCATATCCCTTTATCACCCTTTGTGATTGTGGGTCTCATCAGCGAATGTAGTTAAATGAGATAAACATGCCCAGGCCCTCGCAGCCTGGTGTCTGGCGTTGTGAGCATGAACCTGACTAACCTCAGAGCTCCCGACTAATGGCTTGTGCCAGGAACAAGCTTATTTTCTCAGTGAACTAATGACTTCCTCTTATCAGACGAGGAGTGCCGGGTCACCCTCTAATTTCCCTTTTGGCCCTGTCTGCCAGGAAGCTCACTACTAAAGTCAGGCTTCAGGAGCAATGGATGCTTCCTGTCAGGTCTTCCCTGTCCCTTCTCTGTGACTTAGTCACTCTCTTTTGGCTTTTGGCTTTGGAGTGCACATGTGTGTTGTTTTTTTTTTTTTTTCTGGTAAAATATACACACAATTTTTATCATTTTTGGGTGTGTGGCTCAGAGTCACTGATAGCAGCCACAGTGTTGTGCAGCTCTCACCATTTCTGTCTCTAGACTCCTTAATCCTGAACAGAAACTCTGGCCATCCAATACCAGCTCCCTCCATGTGTCCTGGCATCCGCCATTCGGCATCCTGTCTAGTCCAATTGCTCTGTGTAGTTTTAGTGAGTGTCCATTTTGACCAGCTTGTCACTAGACATCATGTCCTTAAGGGGCATCTACTTGAGGACCAGAATGTCTTTGCTGAGGCTGGCGGTGTTCCATTGTCAGGATAAGTGAGACGTCTTTTCTGGCCTCTCTGCCAGTGGGTAGCATGCAGTGATGAGTGTGGACATTTGGGATTTGTTTAAAAGACATGGTCTTATCTTAGGCGCACCCAGGATAATCTGTGCATTTAACATAGGTTCTGGACAATTTTAGAACCAAGCCATTGTCAGTGCTTTTGCACGTGTATTTTGTGTGTGTGTGTGTGTGTGTGTGTGTCTATGTGTGCATTTGTATGTCTCTGTGTGTGCATATATGTATGTCTGTGTGTTGTCTGTTTGTGCATTTGTATGTCTCTGTGTGTCTGTGTGTGCATTTGTATGCCACTATGTGTCTCTGTGTGCATCTGTGTGTGTGTGTTCTGTGTGTCTTTGTATGTGTGGGTCTGTATGTGTGTGTCTGTATGCATTTTTATGTCTGTGTGTATGTCTCTGTGTGCATCTCTGTGTGTGTGCGTGTGTGTGACTGTGTGTTTGACTGTATATGTGTGTGTTGTGCCTGTCTTTGTATGTCTTTATATGTGTGGGTCTGTGCAGGGCATGTGTTTGCTTTCGTCTTTTATGTGTCTGTGTGTACCCTAGACATAGCTGCGTGGCTCCAGTTCCCTCCCACCTGTTGTCTCCCCAGCTGTCAAGTGTTGGCCTCTAATGACTCACACCTGTACCTTCTCCAGCTGCTTGCTCTCGGCTGCCAGGTCTCTCCTCATCTTGGCGTAGTTCTCCCTGGTCTTTGGTAGGGTGAGGGCTGAGTTCTGGGGCCCTTACCCTGCAGGATCCATTGATAGCATGGTGCTGCATTGAGGCTGGGTCCCTGGGTCCCCAGGAGCTATGATCTGCTAAGGCATGCAGTGCATACACATGCATCTTCCAGACTTGAGGCCAATGGGGACTTGGGACCCTCTCACCATTGAAGGTCTTGAGAAGCTGTAGGCTGTTGGTTGGATCTGAAGAGACTGACACATTGAGGGTGACTAGAGGCTGGACACAGTGGCCACTGAGTAGAGGGTACAGAAGGCAAAGAAGAAGAATGATTCTGAAGTTTAAGGCCATCATGGTCTACACAGTGAGTTTCAGGCTATCCAGGGCTACATGACAGACTGTATCACAAACAGAGGAGAAACCTAAGTCTTTGTGGAGTCAAGACTGGGAGCTCTAGGATCTCACAGAGAGCTAGTGAGGCACTGCTCCACCAGAGCAGTGGTGACAGTGTGGACAGTTTGGTGTCATAATACAAGGTCCCATGGGTGGAACTGTGCACAAATGAGCTGGCTGCTGGCTTGATGTCCTCTGACTGGATATGGGGGTGGGTCTGGCAGCCTTGAGGGTGGCCCCATGGCCAGGTTGAACTGATTCCTCTTGTTCTGAGTAGCCAACCAAAGGGCTTGCATGTTTATTTCCCAGCTGTCAGCCCAGCTGTTTGCAAGTTCCAGGGTTTTCTGTAGCTGCCTGTCATTTAAAGGAGAGTCCCTCCAAATGCTTGAGAAGTTTTAAGGCATATAGCAGGCTGAGGTTTTCATGAAGAGCTGCCCATCCAGTGCAGGCTACCAGTTAAAGCAGGATTTCAGATACACAGTGAATGAATATGTCCTAAATATCGCAGGGGCTTACTTACCCTAAGCTGGTGCTCATTGCTATTCTGAAATCCCAGCAGGACTGCATGCCCTGGGTTTTTATTTCCTAGTTCCAGCAGGCCTCTTCTTGTCAGAGTCAGAACTGGAGAAGCAAAGGACTCGTCTTCCTGTGTAACCCAAGTCACATGCAGAATGCTCTCCTGTTGACAGTTTCAACTCCCACAGTTTAATTATCTGCAGCCAACCGTGATCCAAAATATCAAGGAGAAAATCTCAGCAGTGAACATCACAGGTGTGAAATGGTGTGGATTCTGGGGCAAGTAATGACATCTAGTGCCCTCCTGCCTGGGACCTGAGTCACTCTGTCCAGTGGATCCACTCTGTGTTCACTACCCTCTCCCTAGTCACTGACTAGGCTGTGACGTTGTTACGGAGCTTGCCTTTAAGTGGCCCCATGCCACTAATCATAGTCCCAAAGCACAGAAGTGCTGACACAAGAGCTGGCAGTGGTGATCGACGTGCCAAAGAGAGGGTCAGATGGAGTGTTGTTGACGGGAGAGGAGTAAGGTTTGCAATAAAGGGGAAGGTTGCTGATACCGCTTCCATTTAAAGTCACAACAAACATGGAGATGTTTGAGGTCCCAGGCACCCCCTGGGGACCCAGGGGTGCTTTCTCAGATGATAAGAGAGATTGCTGGGGACTCCCGTAGAGTGGTCATTGCTCTCCTTGGGGGCAGACCCCACTTTTACACTGGCAGCAATAGTATGTCTTCCTAGGGACACTATGACCTTCCAATGTCCTTGCCAGCTCAGTGTTGTACGACAAGGCATACATAGGTTAACTTGTCAATCACTTCCCTGGAGGACTGTGGTTTGTAGAGGGTCAGGGAACAGTGAAGATGTAAGGAGGAGCTGTGCTCAGTTACAGAGACCAGCAGAAGTCTAAGCAGTGTCCTGGAGCACCTGCCACTGGCATGTCAGAGACCTGTTCCTCTTGAGCATCCTGCTCACCCAGGGGCCTGTGTGACAAGGGTGTGTAGAGAGTGTTTCTATTGCATGTCCTTGGAGAGAAAACTTTGCTGAGTGGGCCCCTACCTATAAGGCCTTGTACATGATTTAGACAAGGCATGCAATGTCTAAAAATTAAAAAAAAATGTTGTGTGTACATGTGGTATATGTATGTGCACATTCGTAAGTGTGCATGTGTATGGAGGTCAGAGGTCAGGGATGGTGTCTTCTTCTTCTCTCTCCACATTACTTTTTGAGACACAATTTCCCACTGAACCTCACTGATTCAGCTGGGATGGCTGACCAGAAAGCCCCTGGGATCCTCTTATCTCCTCTTTCTCGGTGCTGGGATGATGGGCATGTGTGACTGCACCCAGATCTTAGATGGGACCCGGGGATCAAACTGAGGTCCTTGTGCTTGGAAAACAAGCAAGGCTGGCCCAGTCCCCAGCTCCCTGAGCATGTCCTTCTGTCTCAAGAACATGCTTGCTTTGTGCATGTTGGACTGTCATAGTGTCCATGTTTCTGCTCTTTTTCCCTCCCTTCCCACTTAGCGGTCCATTTTGAAGGTACGCTGGATCTCCGCTTTCCATGCTGTGGGGTCCATCAAGGGGTGTGGCTCTCAGGCTGCAGGCAGAACAAAAAATGGAGCTGTGGTCACCTGGGTCTGGAGGACAAGGGGCAGCCAGGAGGAACCAATCACAGCTATGAAGGAGGAGGGAGTGCTGGGAAGCAGGGGTTGTGACCATGGAGAAAGGAGCACTGCCCTAATATCCCAGAGAGAAGGAGGGAAAAGGTAAGGAGTGGACACACTCCAACCTCTCTGCTCCTCCCTCTGACTGGACAGAAAGCTGGAGAACCAAGATGGGGTTGCAGCCGAGTTCAGCCTCCCTGGCACAGAGCAGCACAGCTCGGGGTAGACAGCCAGACAGTAACTCATCTCACACAGTGGCACCATCATCCCACAGACCAGCCTAGTGCTCCCTGGGTGTGGACTGTGTGCCAACTGTGTATGATGCCACGTAGCGTGGTGGCTTCAGGGCACACGGGACAGAGTTGTCCCCATATGATGCTGCTCCAGCATATATCTTGTCTGCACTTCACCTCTGGAGGGTAGGGCTCACAGGGGAAACTGTGAGCAAGGTCAAGGCCTTACTCTGGAGCACTCCATCCATGCACAGTAAAAGCCAACTGAGAAGGCTGGTGAAGGGCCCTGGAGGCCTGTGGAATTCACTGACACCTTCTGGAGGGGTGAGGATTGAGTCAGTTGGGGAGAACCCTCAGGGTGCCAACGATCCTTCAGATTCTCTATGTGGCCCGGGCACAGGCTCCTTCCTCCAGTGTTATCTTTATGGTATGGTATGTGTGCTTCCCGATTGTTGTATTTGTGAATGCATACACCTTTCTCAGGATGAACCAAGGATTAAATATCTTTTGTGGGAAGGAGTGGCCAGGAAGGGAAGCTTGGGGGCCTATCTAGATACACCATCGGCATGGAGAACTGTAGGTTTTTATGCTACATGACTGATTATCATGGTCTTCTCAGTGGGGTGTCACAGTTACGTGTTGCAGATCAGGTAGTTTGTCAGGGAGCTGGCTCTAGGCCTGCAATCCGAATTCTGAGATTCCCCAGGCTTTGAGCTTGCTCAACCTTACCAGTTCTTCTGTCTTAGCAGTCCACTTGCCCCACAGGAGGTCAGCCAGGTGGTCCATCTCACTAGCTGACAAACCCCCTAGTCCCTGGATGTGCCTAGCACAGATCCCTGGTGCCTGCAGCTGGTGCCTGCAGCTCGTAGTGACCAGCTTGACATTATTCCATTGCTGCCTTCAGGGCTTGGGCCGTGCCGACAGACCGTACTTACCCTGGCTGGTCTCAAAGGGAGCTGGGCAACTCAGGCGCATCAATTCTTTGGAAAGCTCAGAGCTTTCTTTACTCCTCTTTCTCACCTCAGACCTCAAGAAGTTAGCATCTTCTTACTGTTTGACGTGAGAGTAGGGTGTGGTGGTGCAGGCCTGTTTCTACTCCAATACGTGGGAGGCCGAGGAAGGAAGATTCTCTTGGGTTCAAGGACAACTGTGAGTGCAGTGTGAGATCTGTCTCTAAATAAAAAAAGATATCTTCCCTTATTTAAAAAGAGGATAAATATTGAGGTTCAGGGACTATACTTTGTTGTATTTTCTGAAAGATAAAAACAGGGCTGGGTTTGCCCAGTTAGTAAGGCGGGCACCAGGACCTGGGCTCAGTGCCATGTCCCCATAACTGCAGCTCTGGGGAGCCAGACGGGAGGAACCCTGGGGCTCAGTGGCCAGTTAGGCTAACCTAATTGCCAAGCTCCCGGCCAGTGAGGGACCCTGTCTCAAAGGAGGTAGAAAGTGTTTCTGAGGATAAAATCTGAAGTTGTTCTTTGTAATCACATGCATGAGCAACAGTCACACTTACACATATACACATGTGCACGCAGGTGTCCCCCCGGAATATTTACATACATGTGCAGATGTGTGTACACACACACACACACACACACACACACACACACACACACACCCCAGATAGGTACCATCAGAAGGAACTGATGGTGTGAGAGTCCCCATTTGTGGTTTCAGGGGATTGTGTGGTCCAGGGGCTGCCCTGACCCCAAGTCACCCGCTGCCTGTGGGGACCTGTGACTTTTGCAGGAGGGAGGATTGGTGGAAAGATGGCATATGAGTGATTGTGGAGGACTTTGAGGACAGTGTGGAGAGAGAGGCTCCTGTAAGCCAGACAGGCCACAGTGAGAGCCTGTCTTGGCAATGGACAGGACAGACAGTGAGACGCTATGAGGTGGCCGGAGTGTCCCAGGTTGACCTTGAAGTCCCAGGGTCTCATGGGATAGATGATCTTGAGCTCTGGAGTCTGAGGGCTGGAGATGCAGTATACACAAGGTTGGATGTTTGTGTCACCCTGCAGGGGGGTCTGTTCCTACCCAGCATCCCTCACTTCATTCCCTGACTAGCAGTCAGGTGTCTAGAGGAGGAAAACTGTTCTGGCATGTGTACGGACATGGACTTGGGAGTGCGTGTGCAGGATGGCCCATGGTGTGTCTGGATGACTGGACAGGGAGAGGCCACAGCGATAGACCGAGTGAGTATACACTCGTGTGTACTCACTTAGCTTTACCCGTGTGTGAGATTGTGGGGCTAGATAATTCAGAAGGCTCAAGTCACTCTGAGTGCATAGATGTGAAGCCACATTGCTTCATCTCCTGAGTGACACATGCTCCTGTTCCTGTGTCTTCCTTGTATGTGTGTGTGCGCACGCGCGCGTGTGTGTGTGTGTGTGTGTGTGTGTGTGTGTGTGTGTGAAACAGCATGAGTCTGTGTGTGAGAGAGCAGGGCTGAGGGATACATGAGTGTGTGTTAGGAGGGCACGCTTAGAGGTGGAGATGGCTGTGCACTGTGTAGACATGCTATGGCGCGCTCCTCATCTCTCTGTGTCCTTGGTGTGACAGGCTTCCTCTCTATCCTTCTAGGGCCTCTTGAGACATGATGCTGCTCCAGGAATCTGCAGGAGTGTGGCTGGCCTTGGCTCTGGTCACAGCTCTGACTCCGAGACCAAGCATGGCTGTCCCATGGCAAGACTGTACAGGTGCTGAGTGTCCCCTGCTGGAGAACTGCATCGAGGAGGCGTTGGAGCCAGGAGCCTGCTGTGCTACCTGTGTGCAGCAGGGCTGTGCCTGTGAAGGCTACCAATACTACGACTGCGTCCAGGGAGGGTTTGTGGATGGTCGTGTACCAGCCGGCCAGTCCTACTTTGTGGACTTTGGCAGCACCGAGTGCTCCTGCCCACCGGGTGGTGGCAAGATCAGCTGTCAGTTCATGCTGTGCCCTGAGCTACCACCCAACTGCATTGAGGCTGTGGTAGTAGCTGACAGCTGCCCACAGTGCGGCCAGGTGGGCTGTGTCCACAGTGGCCGTAAATACGCTGCTGGCCACACTGTCCACCTCTCGTCCTGCCGGGCCTGCCACTGTCCTGACGCTGGTGGTGAGCTCATTTGCTACCAGCTTCCTGGTTGCCATGGGAACTTCTCAGATGCTGAGGAAGGTGACTCCGAGAGGCAGTATGAAGACCCCTACAGCTATGACCAGGAGGTGGCCGAGGCAGAAGCTACTGCGGCCATTGTGAACGAGGTCCAGGCAGGTGCAGAGGGCCCCCCAGCTGCTCTGGGAGGAGGGAATCTGCCACCATCCTCTATCCGAGTAACCCCCTGGCCAGTTGCCCTCCCCAGACCCACAGCAGCTGCTGCCCTGGGTCCCCCAGCACCTGTGCAGGCCAAAGCCAGGAGAGTGACATTGGACACTGAAGGTGAAGAGGAAGAGGAAGAGGAAGAGGAAGTGGAGGAGATACTAGCCACTGAGCCACCAGTAGCAGGTGGTCCTGGAAGACTGGACAGCTTGCCCACAACATCCGCAGCCAGACCTGGTCTCCCTGTCCAGGAGAAGGAGGCTGAAGCTAAGGCAGGGCCTGAGGAAAACCTTATTCCTGATGCCCAGGCCACTCCTCGAAGTGTCATGCAGGAGGGTGGTGCACCTCTGCCTAGGTCAGGCCTGGCTGGTCTCAGTCCATCTCTGGCCACTGACAGCTCCTCCTCAGAGGACCCAGTAAAGCCCAGCAGTCATCCCACTCTATCTACACTGCCACCTGACCGAGCCCAGGTCTCACCCTCCCCAGAGACGCCTGAAGAAGTACCCCAGCATCCGCAGTTGCTACCTCGATCCCGGCCAGGAGAAGACGCAGACCCCAACTCAGTACATTCTGTCCCCAGAGGTGATCTTGATGGTAAGACCCTTTCCTGTTGTGCTCCTGCAGGGCCACTGAACCTGGAAGGAACTGTCGCTGACTATCCTAGTTTGCCCCTTGCAGCTGCCGTCTCTCAGGCCTGAGACCAAGTGGTATGAGTTGGTGGAGGTTCCCATGGCTGCTCTCTTGCAGGCTTAAAACAGAGTGGCATGGGCCAGGGGAGGTCTCAGCAGCTGCCCTCTCATAGATCCGAGACAGAGGGGCACAGAGAGGCCCTTGTTCTAGGAGGTACAGGGTCTCTGGTGGGCTCTGACTGAACGCCCAGAAGGTTTTCTTCATCAGAATAGAGCCCAATCCTGCCTACTGGAGGCCAAGGGTGTCTTAGCAGTAATCACAGGACTCTGCAGATTGCGATGGTCAACTGCCTCTGAATGTCTTCCTCCAGAGGCCCAGCTGTGGGCTGGTGGCAGAAGGGGTGTGTTCTAACTCTGCTGCTCCTTCTAGCAGGAGCCTGGTTAACCCACCAATCCTCTCTTCTCAGTGCTCCTACAGTGGCTCACACCTTATACAAAGCAGAAGCTAGGGTGTGTGTGGTGACCACATGTCCTTCTCATTCTCCCACAGTCGGCCCATGCCACCGGGTTCTTGGCCAGGCAGCCTCTGGCCCAGGGGCTTTTGCCTGAGATGTTCTTAGAGGTGTCTGGATGACTTGGTGGTTTGCTCTGTGCCAGGTCACCTCTGTGACCCTCCTTCCTTCCCGCAGCTTTGATCTCTCTCAGTCACAGCTTATATTACAGACAGAATTACTTGAGTCTTTGGTTATTGTTTTCTGGTATTTAGCATCACACAAGCCAGATTTTGTGCTGAGCTCAAGGGTTCTAGAACCACTCACACACAGTTCGTGCTCTATAGATGTTGGATGATGGATGGAACTGGTGGGAGACCCCGTCTACCTCCTCTCTTCCTCTTTCTTCTTCATACCATTTGGCTCCTGTGGTCCTCATACCACCAGTACCTCTGCTTCCAGCCTGCTCTCCTTCCTAGGACTCCCTGCCTGCAGCCTTCTGGAGAGGCGTGGCTATTGGGGAGGCCTGTGACTGACTGGGACCAGGCCCTAGTTGTTCTCCACCCAGTCCTGAGCCTGGAAGTGCAGGGAGCAGGGAAGATCTAATGGGGTGCACACACACGCATGTGTGTGTGTGTGTGTGTGTGTGTGTGTGTGTGTGCATGTATGTGTGCTCAGTGCCCTTGGCCTGCAGCCTCTGGGTTTCCAGAATAGAAACAGCCCTGGCTTCTCTAGCTGCTTGTGGCCAGTGGTTCTGAGACCTGGAACCAGCCTTGCTCACCTGGAGGATCATTGTGCCTGGCTTTCTCAGATGTGTTTAGACTATGGTGTTGATGAAAGCTGGTGGAAGCCAGGCTGGAGTACCTTCATCAACTGCAGGACCATCCTAACAGGGACCCAGTTCATGCAAAGGCTGGGAAGACTCTAGAGAGCAGGGCCTGGCTGGCACTGCAGCATCAGCTGGAGAGTGTTCTCAGCCACTGTCCTCCTCCTTAGCCTTTGGTTGAGCTCGCCATGGCTACCACTTCACGTGCTGACTCCATGACCATGGGCAAACGGCTTGGCCCTTTAGACCTCAGTTTCTCCATCTGCAGACAGTGTAGACGCCCTGCTTTGAGTCTGTTTTGAGGCTGCAGTGAGCTCATTTGTGGCTGTGGTTGGCATGAGCTGAGTGCTCACCGAGAATTACGAGATATGGTACTGATTTTATTTCCATCTGTTCTTCAGCCACAGCTCTCTCCTTAATCAGGCATTTGTGGGGCCCTGACTATGCCAGGGGCTGAGCTAGAGAACAAGGCAGCCTCTGCCATTCCCTTAGAGGCCTAGCAGAGAGGAGTGCATTAAACAGATAAAGGTGCAGCCAGCGGGGCATGCAGCTGGTGAGGGTGGGTGACAGCAGGCAGGCCTTATGTGGGTGAGGCTCTTGATGGCCTGCCAAGTGTTTGAAGAAAGTGGAGTCTGGAACATAGGGTCTTCAGGCTGCTCTCGGATTGGAGTCTGGGGGCCATGGGTGGGGGAGGGACTAGAGAGACAGTTTTGCCTTACACGACCCTCAGGGCTTACTGAGAGGCAGGCCGGAAATGACCCCAGCCCAGTTGCCATGGCAGCCCTGGGGCCTGGAGAAGGTGGTTTCCACCCATCGTCCAGGCCCAACTGGGGCGGGGATCCTGCCTGAGAGTCAGAATTGTACCAGGGATCCCCACTGCCTCAGCTGGGCTGTCCCTGCCTCTGAGCATGTCCAGATGTGGCCTAAATGGAAGCCACATGCTTGCCTCTCTGGGCTATGGAGAAGGGCTCTGACGTCTGTTTCTGCTGTCATTCAGACACTTTGGGAGGGTGCTGTCTCCGCTGTGCTGGTGTAGCAGAGGGAGCTGCAGAAACAGCAGGCGGTGGCTCTGACCTTGAACAGGCTCTTGGAAAGCGAGGCAGGAAGGAGTCCCTTCCTTGGGGGTCCCACTCTGCAGGGCAGGTGTCTATACACTTGTGCTCAAATTCAGGTGCCAGCTTCTCTCTGTCACAGACCCATCTTTTGAGCACTTAGTGATTATTAAGCCCTTTCATCCCCACCAAAGCCCAGAGGGTTCCAGAGAGCTCTGCCTTCTGGCCTGAGGACGCGGTGACAGAAAATCGCAGAATCGGGGTCATCTTGAAGTCTGCATTGCTCTGTCCTGTGACCCAGCTTCTGAGATGCTGAATACAAATTGCCAAGCGAAATCCACATCTCTGCCCCGGGGGAGCTCTGGGTGACCCGGTTGCTGACCCAGGCTCAGCAATCACCTGTGTGAAGGCTTCAGTGAGGGGAGGCTGGGGATGAGGTGGCAGTGCCCTGTGCCCATCTGGGGAGACTCTGAATTCTCTTGTGGATAGGGAGGCTTTCTGGAGGAGAGAGTGACTGTGTTAGTGTTGTGGCCACTGAGGAGCTATAAAGGGGCGGGGTCGAGGTATGGGGAGTGTCTATATATAAAGCCTCTGCAGCCAGTTGAAATCAAATTTGGTTAAGAGGAATTCCTGTGACTGATATGAGGAAGAATTGTTGGGGAAGAGGAACTTGGGGCTCTGCTAATCTCTACCCTCTCTACTGCCAGCTCACAGGACCTGGGCATTGGAAGTGCCAGGGCTGCTGGTGTGTGTGTGTGTGTGTGTGTGTGTGTGTGTGTGTGTGTGTGTTGGAAGCAGTCCGGGGCTTCTCCAGCTTCTCCAGCCTCTGCTGTTCTCAGTGAGTGTACTAAGCTTCCTGTCAGGGCTTTGGAGACATGGAGGATCCCATAGTCTGTGCTTCCACCAGCTTTGGATACAAGACATTTGAGAAAAGAATTGGAACCGTGTGGACCATATAGTTTTGTCCTTGTGCCCTAAACAACAGTGTGACAGCTGTTCACACTGCATAGTCACATGTGACTGTAGTCTAGAGATGATTTAGAGCATACAATGGCCCTGTAGAGGCCAGGTGGGCTCATGGATAGGACTGGAGCGCCTGCTATTGGGGGCTTTGCTGGGGTTTCCTTAGGATTCTGAGAAACGACTGGGCAGTATGATCCAGGTGCCCTGCCTCGCTGACCTGCCATCCTTGCCCTCATTGGTCTACCTGTCAGCTTCTGTACCAAACATCCTGGTGACCACCATGGACGTGAGATGACATTCAGGATGTCAGCAGATCCACTTCTGCTTGGCGCTGTTGACTGATAGGCCGGTATGGCCATGCTGGGCCCACATACCATAGGCTAGCCCCTGGGCAGGCAAGGAAAGGCTGCCCTTCCCAGTGGACAGACTGGTTGCTGCTGGCCCTTTGTCTCAGCTCTGGTGTGGCCGCCAGTGGTTGGCAGTTGGACTAGGGCCTGTTACTCTGAGACAGCTCTGGAAGACACCACGAGGATATCCTATCTACAGATTGGGAAGCTGTCATCCCAGGTCAGGGAGCTTTTCTGGAGGTC
>JADRCC010575048.1:0-20824 GCA_019843855.1 Hylomyscus alleni | reverse complement strand
TGGCTGTGGGATCCTGTGGCTATAAAGTCATTTAGATTACTAGCCACTTCTGGTCCTGGCTGTGAGATCCTGGGGCTATAAAGTCATTTAGATTACTAGCCACCTCTGGTCTTGGCTGTGGGATCCTGTGGCTATAAAGTCATTTAGATTACTAGCCGCCTCTGGTCCTGGTTGTAGAAGCTGTATATGGCCTGGCCTAACAGATAATGCAGAACATCAGACTGCTCTCAACATCAAGGCAGGAACCTGGAGACAGACACCACACCGAAGTAGAGGTCTTGGAGGAACACTGCTTACTGGCTTGCTCCCAGGTTCCTGTCGGCTACTTTATCATACCTCCTGGGACCACCTGCCTCGGGAGGCACCTTCACAGTAGGCTAGGTCCTACCATCCTGGTCACTGAACAAGAAAGTGCCCTTACAGACCGGTCTGATGGAAGTGTTTTCTCAATTGAGGTTCCCTCTTTTCCAGAGGACCATAATTTGGGTCAAGTGGATAAAAAAAAAAAAAATTAACCAGTATATTAGGCTACATGAAATCCTATCTCCAAAACAAACAAGCAAATGAAACAAACAAACAAATCATGAGTAACTAAAAAAAACTGATAACTGGAAGTCAGTGTGGTCCAGGAATCTGCTCTTCATTGAGGCTTACCAGCTGTAATATTTTTGAGCCCTGGCAGGAATATGTCCGTACCCCAGCTTTGGAACATATAAGGTAAAGGGGACCATAGTTCCTATCCCTATGACTGTTGTGACACTTACATGAGTCAGAACATTGATAAAGGGCACCTGGCATTGGGTCAAGGGCGCTGTGCACATCTGTAGCCTCCCCCGGTCTGGAGGCTCCAGAAGGACCTCGTTTTGTTTCTCTAATGCAAGAAAAGACTAACTTAGAACAAGTATTGGCTATAAGTTTGTTGATTTTAATGTATTAGGCGTTCATGGACATAAAGCTGAAGCTACGAGTTTCATTTTTGCACCATTCTCACACTACGCTGAATCAAGTGGAAGTAGAAGGCACCAAGGATAGAGCTCCATGTCAGTGTGCTTGTCTACTACGAGCCAGGGCCTGGAGTTGATCCCCGGCGCGGAAAGCATGACTGGGAAGTCTTTGAAAACCTTAGAAAAATCTCTCCCAAGTCCCAGCTAAGACATCAGTAACTATGTGTAAACACCTTCATGGACATCTGTTGCTTGTGAATTAGCAGCTGTTAACCAAAGCACAAACAATTGTGTAAGGCATTTTGAATACTATAATGAGTCGTTTCGTTGTTACAAAGTTACAACGCAGTGTCAGTATGGTGCCCAAGAGGAGAATCGGGGCAAGGGATGAGTTCTGTTTGCTGAGGGTAGAGGGTGGAGACCTTTGAGTCAGGGCTCAGGCAAATGGAAAAATGGGAAATTAACTCATTTTGCTTCTCTCTCCGCCATGCCCATCAGTTTGTTAAGAGAGAAAATCCCTTTGAATTTACTTGTCTTAGGCTTCTGTTGTGTGTACTTCTGGTTTTCTCCTTAGTGATTTTTAAAGCTTTGTTTTTAGAGACAGCTTAAATCATTTTCACAGTATCGAGTTTTTAGTCTTAAAAAAACCCCCACAAGATATCTTGATTCCAAATGTTAAAAAGCAAACCTATTACGTCAGAGAAAAGTTTTATTCACATACTTTCCAAAAAGAAATCAGTATGTCTAAGAAGAATCACAATAGCCAATGTGAACCATATGCCTAAGTGTTCATCAACAGATAGTGGAAGAAAATGTCATGTCTGTGTGTGTAGACGCAATATGACATGCTATCCGGCCCTGCCACTTAGGACGTCCTAACTGAACCTAGGAGGTATTATGCTGAGTGAAATGAGCCAGACACAGAAGAAAAAAATATTGCACAATCTCACTTATATGTGGAATCCAAAAAACTTTAATCTCACGGAAGTAGAGAGGAGAAGTCGCCAGGGGTTGGGGGAAAGAGAGGAAACAAGTTGAAAGGTAAACATGTCATAACATGGGATAGAAATGTTTTGGAGTTAATAGTACATAATTGTTAGAAACCAAGAAACTTGGTGTCACACAAAGGAATACACAAAGTGAAAGTTACTCAGCAAGGAATCTTTTTTTTTAAAAGGGGGGGGTGGGCAGTGGAGTGGGGGTGGTGCTGATACCAAACCCAGCTATCGGGGTCATGGAGCCAAGATGGCTCCTGTCTTTTCTCCTTGACTTGGGTGGTGATTTTGTCTAATCTATTGACTTCACAGTCTAATGAGACTGACTAATGGGTACAAAGGTTCGGGAAGTATATATAAGTCTTTAATGAGCTTTGAGAAGGAGGAAGGGGAAGAGGAAGAGAAAGAGGAAAAAGAGGAGAAAAAGGAGGAAGAGGAAGAAGAGGAAGAGGAGGAGGAGGATGATGATAAAAAGCAGCAGCATTTGCTGCCTAATCAACTAACTTATCAATAAAACTTGAAACTGTAAAATTTGCTATAATCTTAAATTTTTTCTCTCTCCTCTCTCTCCCACAATAGTTATGGGAACAGATATATCAGTTACATTGGTTGTGGTAATCACTTCATAGCGTGTATAGCGTGCATATACCCAAACAGCACATTGCATGCCTTCAACACACAGAGTTTTTCGTTTGTCCACAATACCTAAAGCTAGAATAAATACAACTACTTTTACTTTAACAAGGTATGTTTCAGTGAGGTGAGCGAAGTTGACAGTTTGCCTACAGACAGCTTCATCTGGCCAGGGAAGTCACCTAGGTGAGGAATGGCCTTTTGTGTGGGTTTTGTTTCCTTTGAGAAGGGGTATCTTATTCATGATCCTCCTGCTTCAGTCTGACAATGGGGTTACAAGTTATGTACTCCTATACCAGAGGACCAACTTTGCAAGTGCTGATTAGATATTATTCTGGGCAATAAGGTTAAGCAAGTGACTTTAGAGAGTGAAGCATAAATCTGATGTAGCAATCACTGATTCCTTGGTAGTA
The DNA here is from genome assembly GCA_019843855.1 of Hylomyscus alleni. Classification (NCBI taxonomy): domain Eukaryota; kingdom Metazoa; phylum Chordata; class Mammalia; order Rodentia; family Muridae; genus Hylomyscus; species Hylomyscus alleni. The sequence continues at coordinate 17,839 of JADRCC010575048.1, read as the reverse complement.
GGAACTTAACTCCTAGAGAAGCTCACCCCAAGCCAAATCATTAGGCTCTAATCTTTGCTTATAGAGAGACTGTGGGCTTATGATTCAAGGGACTGTGTGGAAGTCAATTGAGGGGGTTCTGGGAAAGAACTTTTCCCCTAATTACCTAGGTAAATTAACAAATAAAGTTGAGCATCCACACTCAGGGGGCAGATATAGGCAAATCTCTCTGAGTTCAAGACCAGTGTTGTATAGACAGAGTTTCTGGCTAGTCAGGGATACATGGTGAGATCTGTTCTCAAAACCAAATCAAACCAACCAACCAACCAACCAAATAAATGAAATCTTTTAGAATTAACATACTTTTTTTTCTATCTGGAAACTGCTGTGAGAGAATGTGATGCCTGGAGCTTCAGTAGCCTTCCTGAGACCCTGGGGCCAAGCCAGCATATCAAATATGTTTTCTCACAAGAAAGAGAAGGTAGTAATCTGCTCATGATACCAAGTGCTGGACTCACCGTCCCGGCAGGAGACACGGAAACATGTGCTAACACCTAGCCTTACTTGATTGTTCCGATGCTTCGATGCCCTTTGCCCTCTCCACTCTACACACCATCTTCAGAATAGCCCCCCAGGGATCCACAGAATGCTAAGGGCGGCAGGCTGGCCAGTGGGAGTCAGGAATAGTGTGGTCTTGCCATTCCAGTTGGGCTGTACCTGATTAAGCAATATTTGCTAGAAGACTACAAGGGCTAGAGTGTCAGAGCTAGTAGCCTGGTCTTGCATTAGCCAGTGGCTGGGGGAGACAGTAAATGGGAGCTATCCTGAGTGGGGTGGCTCTCTAACTAGCAAAGGCAATGCACAGATGGTGTTCAAGGCCAAGGGCTTTGTGTGTGGATACTCTCTGCCCTGCCTCCACCCCACTCCTGGAAGATCATTGCTGAAAGGGGCAGCTGAGTAGTCCATCCACCTCTCACAGGGTTGGTAGCTTTCCTTGCCTTTTCTTATTTTCTTTTTGCTTCTCCATCTCTCCCTCCTTTGTTCCTCTCTCCCCTTCCTTTCTTTCTATCCCTCTCTTTCCCTCACTATCCCTCTCTCCTCTTCTCTTCCTTTTCCCTTCCTTTCCTTTTTCTTCTGTCCTGGGGCTCAAACCCACCATTCTTCAAGGTTAGGCAAGACCACACCATATCCAGTTATATCTCCAGCTCTCCTTATTTACAGCTTAATTACAGAATTAACTATTTTTTTCAGTACATAAAATCTTAAACCTCTGCTAAAGTGGAGAGATAGTGAACTTCCATCCGCTGACCTCCCAGACTCTCGTGGGAGTCTCATATATTGTGACTCTTTTTTTTTTTAAAGATTTATTTATTCATTATATGTAAATACATTGTAGCTGTCTTCAGACACACCAGAAGATGGCATCAGATCTCAGTATGGGTGGTTGTGAGCCACCATGTGGTTGCTGGGATTTGAACTCATGACCTTCCAAAGCATAGTCGGTGCTCTTCCCCACTGAGCCATCTCACCAGCCCATATTGTGACTCTTACGTCTCATGTTCTTCTTATCTCTAAGTCTCCCTCCACTCTGCTGGAATACCTTAAAACAAACTCAAAATATTAAAATAATTACTTAAGGGCTTATTAAGCTCAGCACACTGGAGATTATTAGGATATCCACGTGGGTCTCTTACTCTTTTATTTTTAAATATATCCGTTGAGATCATAAAAAGATATGTTCTGGCGGGGGGTGGGGGAAGGTGCGGGTGTGCATGTTCAGGCCCATGCAGAGGCATCCCCTCCCCCTGAGAGACAGTATAGTATAGAATAGTTTATTCGGGGCATTGGGAAGAGAGTTAAGAGAATAGTATAGGCAGAGAAAGACCGAGAGAAGGAGAGCATCATAGAGAAGTAGAGGCTGGCCATGACCACGTGGAGAGAGGGGGGAAGGGAATGGGAAAGGGGGAGACAAGTGGGAAGCAAGAGTAAAAGAGACAAGAGAGCGAGAGAGAGAGGAGGGACCAAGTAGTCCCTTTTATAGTGGGCCAAGCCTACCTGGCTTTGCCAGGTAACTGTGAGGAGGAGCATACCTGGCTGCTGCCAGGAACCGTGGGGGTGGAGTTTAGACAGAATACCAACAATATCTTTTAAATTATTATTTTCTATGCATGAATGTTTTCCCTGTAAGTATGAAGGTGTTCTATATGCATGCCTGGTCACAGTGGAGGTCAGGGGAGAGCATCCGTTTTCTCGGGACTGGAGTTACAGACGGTTGTGAGCCACCATGTGTCTGCTGGAAATTGAACCGGGGTGCTGAGTGCTCATAAGCGCCGAGACATCTCTCCAGTTCCCAATGTGTCCCTATTTCTGAAAGTCTTCACTAATTAGAACATTTAATATCAACAACACACAGCTTTCCCCTCCACCTGAGTTTATCTCAATGGCTTCTCAGGAGACCTGGGGAGATGCCTTCAGATTCCTCCTTTAACAGAAGCCAGGGGACTAAGCAGTATGACCCTGGGTTTCAGTGTGGGAGCACAGACCCCTTAGCAGTCAGTGAGGGTGCCTAGGGTTCGGTTGCCAGTCAGAGGAACAATCGAAAGTGATGAAGCCTGGCTTGGAAAGTGAAGAGTTTTGTGGTTCCCAAGGTCAGTAGATCCAGGTTTTAAAATAGTGTTTGTTTTTGCTATGGCCTCACTTTTCAAAAATTCTTCCCATAATGACCCTGTTCAATCATGTTCACTTCTAAAGAATCGTATCTAGTGACACTTCTTATAAAATGAAGGTCTCAGCTCTATTGCCATAAAAGGGAGTCTAGACCCTAGGATCACTAAGCAAATGAAAAGATTTCATCCCTCTAAGAATGGCTCAATCCCTTGTCTCAGGATGGGGATGTTGAAAGGTAGATGCTCAGTGGATTGCGAATACGTCATTGCAAATGTGTCAGAGTTCCCGAGGGACTTGCCATTTTTCCTTTCTTTCTAGGCATGAGCCTTAACCTAAGGCTATTTTCTCCCCTGTAAGAAGCCGGACTATAAAGTCAGGCAAACTTTAAAAAACGTTCCCTGTTACTTTCCTTCAGTTCATTCTCACATAGGGTCTTATGTAGCTCAGGCAGGCCTTCAGTTTAGATAGAGGATAACCTTAATTTCTGATCCTCCCCGCTCTGACTCTTGGGTGTTGGGATTATAGGCATGGCTCACTGTATTCAATTTTATTCAGTGTAAGGATTCAAACCTATGTCTTGGTGCACGAAGGCAAACATTCTATCAACTGAGCTATATCCCCTAGGCCACATTTGAACATTCTTTCCAAAAATGATGTAAGAACATTTGCCTACGTGTATGTTTGTGTGCCACATGTGTGCCTGGTATGTGTGGAGGCCAAAAGTGGGTGTTGAGTCCCCTAGAACTGGAGTTGTATGTAGGTGCTAGAACAGATGCCAGGTCCTCTGCAAGAGCAGCAAGCACTCTAAGCTCTGAGCCATCTCTTCCGATTCTACTTTTCATTTACTAAGTGAGTATAGAGAATCTAAAGGCTTGAGACAGGACACGTACAGTATGCAAGGATGGAGGGCTGGAGCGTCACCATCTGTCCTTAAAGGAGCAGATAGGCCAGCCAAGCATGGTGACCCAACAAATGGTGACTCGGAGCACAGAAGGAAGCTGACTATAACTCATAAGGATAAAATGTTGCCCAAGAATCATAGGTATTGGGGCTGGTGAGATGGCTCAGTGGGTAAGAGCACTGACTGCTCTTCCAAAAGTCCCGAGTTCAGATCCCAGCAACCACATGGTGGCTCACAACCACTCGTAATGAGATCGGATGCCCTCTTCTGGTGCGTCTGAAGACAGCTACAGTGAATTATGCCAGAGAGAGCGGGGCCGGAGCAAGCAGGGCCTGAGTTCAACAGCAGCCACACACATGATGGCCCACGGACATCTATACAGGTACAATGTACTCATACACATAAAATAAATCTTTAAAAAAAAAGAATCATAAGTATTGATCATGCAACTCCATGAGTTTTTCAAACAATGGGTTCAAAGTTTAACATTCAAAGGCTGCAGTGTAGAGCTGAGAGCTAAATGATAACTTTTATGATGCTTCTGGGGGTCTAATGGAACAGGTATTTTAAGTCACAAAGAGGAATGCAGGTTTAATATATTTCTAAGGCTCTGTATCATTAACATTGGACAAAGTTTTGGAAAACTGTTTCAAAGAGATAATAATGTGAAGAGTCAAGTATAATGGTGTGTATCTATAATCTCAGCACTTTTAGTACTTGGGAGCTGAGATAGGAGGATCATGAGTTCAAAGCCAGCCTGGATTATATAGCAGGCAATCAAACTAGCTTGGGCTATAGTGTGACACCCTGGTCTAAAAACAGACATACAAGGGCTGGTGAGATGGTTCAGGGGGTAAAAGTACTGATTGTTCTTCCAAAGGTCCTGAGTTCGGATCCCAACAACCACATGGTGGCTCACAACCACCTGTAATGAGATCTGACGCCCTCTTCCGGTGTGTCTAAAGACAGCTGCAGTGTGTTTAGATATAATAATAAATAAATCTTGGGACTGTAGCGAATGGGTCTGACCGGAGTGAGTGGGCCTGACTAGAGTGAGCAGAGGTCCTAAATTCAATTCCCAACAACTCCATGAAGGCTCACAACCATCTGTACAGCTACAGTGTACTTATATACATAAAACAAATAAATAAATCTGTAAAAAGAGACAGACAAAATATATAAAATGAAGTTATACATCAAAATTGAGTTTTGCCTAGATTATGAAGTGACATTTTTACATTTGAAAATAGATTTCCTAACCACATCATAGTAATAAAGAAAACAGAGTTATCTCAATAATGTAAACTTGTCTGACAAATGCAATCATGGAAAGTTCTTACTAAAACAGGAATAGAATTTCCTGGAGCCGACAAAAGGCATCTACTGTAAGCCTCACACTTAATCCAGCATCAAGAGCTCTCCTTGTAAAAAACAGCCACCAAACATTAATTCTACCCAGCCTCATACAAGCATCCTCCTCCAATGCAGTTAAGGTAGAAATAAGTAAGAACTCGGAATGTTTAAGTTTATTCCTAGAAAACAAGTCTAAAAGAAAATAACCAGTAGATAACAAATGACAAGTTGTTGGATGTCAAAATAAATGTATAAAGCCAGGTGGTGGTGGCGCACGCTTTTAATCTCAGCACTTGGGAGGCAGAGGCAGGCGGATTTCTGGGTTCGAGGCCAGCCTGGTCTACAGAGTGAGTTCCAGGACAGCCAGGGCCACACAGAGAAACCCTGTCTCGAAAAAAAAAAAAAAAATGTATAAAACTTAGCTATACTTCTTCTCTGAGGCCGGGGAGTGTGTACTCCCTGGCACTTGTCTAGCAGAGAGAAGGTGTTGGGTGTGGTCCCCAGCAGTGCCAAGATGAACGAATAAAGAATACATTGATACATCAGAAAAACGTAAAGGCTTTAGGAGTACATCCCAGAAAACTATGTATTAAAACTATGAAGGATTTATTTAAGTACATTAGTAAAGTCTTCAATCCTACACCATGTTGTTGAATTAGAAAGTCCAATATCACTAAGGGTAGAGTTCTCCAAGTCAATATTTAGATAGAACATGATTATAAAAAAAAAAGCCCTAAGTTTTATTTTGTATGGAGTGATGAGGTACACTCATCACAAAGGACCAAAGGAGAGTCTATTTAACATACATGGCTATTGATAAGGCATAATAATTGAAGTTAAGGATAGGCGAATTGTACAATAGAATTGAGAGTCCAGAAAACATGAATACTTATCTGCTTAAATGTCTATAACACAATGCTACAGATATGAGGATTAGTCATCATTCACTCTCCTACTTCTGAAGGCATGTAAGTCCAGGTTGAAGATGACAGCTAATTTGGTTAACTTCCTTGTTTAGGGGTGTCTGCCTCCTCACTAAGTCTTCTTGTAACAGACAGCCATCTGCCTTCCTCCTCTTATGGAGCCCCATCCTCATGACCCCATAGAATCCTAATTACTTCCCAGGAGGCTATGGCTTCAAAACAGGGACTGCGGAGAGGTACAGTTCAGTGAACCACATGTGCCTATGGATACCTAGACTACGTTGAAAGATATTACATTTCAAGGACTCTCAAACATGATACGGAGAAAATTGAATAGGCACATGACCCTCAAAATCGAGTCTGCATCTTCTACTCCACGTGAAAGTGAATTCCAGTGGATGAAAAACAAACATGCAAAGAAAATGATGAAAATTCTTGACAATATTCTAGACTCTCTGTATAAACTGGGGTTAGGAAAACGTGTCTATAATAATACATAATAATAAATATTATATAATAGTAAAAAATAAGATAATACACACAAACCATATAGACAAAGATTGAAAAGTTAAACTACATTGTCTTAGTCAGGGTTTCTATTCCTAAACAAACATCATGACCAAGAAGCAAGTTGGGGAGGAAAGGGTTTATTCAGCTTACTTCCACATTGATGTTTATCACAAAGGAAGTCTGGACTGGAACTCAAGCAGGTCAGGAAGCAGGAACTGATACAGAGGCCACGGAGTGATGTTTCTTACTGGCTTGCTTCTCCTGGCTTGCTCAGCCTGCTCTCTTATAGAACCCAAGACTTCCAGCCCATGGATGGCACCACCCACAAGGGGCCCTACCCCCTTGATCACTAACTGAGAAAATGTCCCACAGCTGGATCTCATGGAGGCACTTCCCCAACTGAAGCTCCCTTCTCTGTGATAACTCCAGCCTGTGTCAAGTTGACACACAAAACCAGCCAGTACATACATTAAAACTGAGAACACTGTTCATCCAAATTCATTAAAAAGCTAGTGAAAGGACAAGAGCAGACATCTGCAATATAAATGGAAATAAGCAAGCCAGCCATACAGCTAGCACTGTAACCTAGTACTAAAAGTTAAAATCAGAAGGGTCTATCTTCTAAACACTTTCAAATTTATTTCTATTTTATGTGCATTGATTGGGGTTTTGCTTGCATGAATATGTGTGTGTGTGTGTGTGTGTGTGTGAGATCCCCTGGAACTGGAGTCACAGACAGTTGTTAGCTGCCATGTGGGTGCTGGGAATTGACCCCAGGTGAGTTGGAAGAGCAGCCTGTACTCAACCACTGAGCTAACAACTAGGTTAACTAGCTAACCTAGAAGAGTCTGTTTTATTGACACCAAAATTGAAAAACAAAACAAAACAAACAGAAGCCTGACAATAGGAAGTGCTGGTGACAGTTTCTGCATTTAAATATGGCTACCTAGAGAGTTAATCTGGACATGTATTAAAAAGCAGTGATGATGTAAGCACACGATCTAGCAAATCCACTCCCTGTTGGGCCTAGAAAAATGTCTAGAGCGTGTGCCAGGAGGAATGTGTAAAACTGTTCACAGCCCTCCAAATAGATAAAATGGGAAAGAATCCAATTGTGGACCAGGAAAGCATCAGAGGATACAGCCATGACCATGAATGAATTAAAGCTGCACTAGCCAAAGAGGACTCTCAGAAACGTGGTGCAGCCAAAGAGAGGACTCTCAGAAACGTGGTGCGGCGGAAAGCAAGGACAATGTATATTGTTCCATGGCTGTAAGGCATGAATATTCACATCTTTTTTGAAGTTTAACTATAAGTTCACAAATACAAACACATGTTATGATTACCTTGCCACAAGTCAAGGGACTGTAAAAGTAGATTCAAGCTCCAGACTGAATCCTGGAGTTGAAAGTTCATAAAATGAAATGGCTAGCCTTTTATGCTACATGTTCACTGCTATTACTCTTCAAATGTTACAACTATTTTCAATATTCTTTTGCATCAATTTAATGGGTAAGAGGTTTTTGGGGGGGTGGTTGTTTTTTGTTTTTGTTTTTTGGAAACATGACCTGCAGCAATCTTACCATTGATTAATCTAGTCTGATTTTTATGAGAAAAATTTTCTATAGAAATTGTTTCCAGATATTAATATTGGAATAGAAGCAAAAAATAAATCCTCATTATCCCAAGTAACATGACAGAAAATCTTCAAAGAGGAACTTTAGGCAGAGGCAGAGAGAGAATAAAATAACCACCCGCCTTAAACAAAGCCAACTCTCCATAGCTTGGAAAGGAGCAAAGGAGACACACATCCCCCTGGCTGACATTGCCTTTAATTCCAGTGATAAGGCTGTAAATTCTCTTCCAAGGCCTGGAGTTTAGTGTAAACACTCCAAGAGCCTGCAGGGCCACAGAGAGAGAAAGAAATGGCTTGGCTCTGGCTGCTTTTCCTGTGGGGTGGGGGTGGGTGATGTTCGCTATCAACTGTTGAATCACAAACCCAAACCCTGGGTATCTTGTAAAGAGCAAAAACTGGGCATGTCTGGCACTAGGAGAAAGGATGAGTTGCAGGGACCTAGTGTTCTGGGGTCTGATCCAGCTCCCCCCCAACCCCACCCGCCCCCGGGCTCGCAATCTGTTACAGTTGCTAGACCTGGCTACTCAGGCCCCCTGGGTCCTCCATCTGCACTTTCTGTCCGTTAGGAGCTGGGGCTGTTGAAGCTCACTTTTCCGTGCCTGGATCTACCCAGTCTCCCGGAATGGACGTGTTGTAACATGCCAGAGCTGGCACTAAAGTGTGCAGGGAATGAGGTTGATGGATATGTATTTCCATGTTCACATGAGAGAAAAAGGGACATCTTGCAATCAAGGAACCTTGATGTCTACAGTGAAAATGAACAGCTTCCAATGCAGGAGGACCGTGCCGCCTGGGGGAGAGCTGGCAGCCTGCCGCTCTGCCTGCCCAGTCTTAAAACTTTTCAGATAGTAGTTGGCAGTAGTAGGCCGGTATGTCTGCCGCAGCACTTAAAGCTGATAGATAAGTATTGTGTTGGTTTGGAGGGAAAAAATACCCCATTCTATTGTTAATGATTTAGATTATATTGGCATAATTATTTTCTTTTATATTAAAATAAAAGGTTTAGAAAGGTTCCTGCACTCCTTGGTACTATAAACTGATAAAAGCTAAACATTGATTTTTATTGCAATAATTTGCATATAGGAAAATACACTTTGAGCGTATAAGTTGGACTTGAACCTTTGTACCTATTGTGTCCCTGGTCTGTTCCTCTTTCCTGTCACTGTTCTTGTCACCCACCCCAGATGGTCTCCAATCTGTTTTCTGTCTATTGATCGGTTTTATTCTTACTAGAATTTCAGATAAACAGAGTACACTAAATATATATAATGTATCTCTAGTTCATTATTTTTTTAATGTGTATATGAATGTGTTTGTACATGTGTGTATACTTACAGAGCCAAAAGGGGATATGGGATCCTCTAGAGCCACGTGACTCACCCACATATAACATTGGTGACTGTTAGGCACTGAAATGAGGTCCCACAAAGAGCAATATTTGAGCTTAACCACTGGGTCATCTCTCTAGGCCCTGGATTTTTCATTTAGGATTTTTCTCCTACTCTGGTCTGCCCTTCCTCAATCTGGCTTGGGACTAGAACCAGAAAAAAAGCAAAAGACTGCTAAGTTGTTATGTGTTTTATAAAAGTCATTTCCACCACATCAGTGCCACACGCACTCATTGGACAAGTTAACTTGTGAAATACCAATGTCAGCTCCTGGGGGAGGGTGACAAGATTCATTTACCTCCTCTCACGAGTAGAATGAGAAATGAAAACTCTGACATGCTAGCTAAAATTATAAAAGAAGAAAAAAAAATGAAATCGGGCCAACCAGAATCACCTGTGACAGCTTCCTCTGGTCCAGTCACTAGGTTAGGGACCACAGGGTATGGCAGCTGCTCTCGCTGTGTTTCTGAGCTGCCTTCGGAGAGGTGTGGGCATTCAGGTGACATAGTGGCACTGCATGGAAGATCATATCAGTTCAGAGAGAGCTAAAGACTCTTCATGGTGGATCGCTGGTGTTCCCATGCTTCAGGGTAAAGACTCCCCCAGGTACGAGGCAGCTGAGGAACCTGGAGACTGACCTGGCACAAGACTGGTCTGTTTCCTACATCTGCCAGACCATCGGTTTTGGAAACTTTCCAGGAGGCTGCGGGTCACGTGATCACGAACTCCTTCTACCACAGCAGAAAATGAGAATGCAGACTGTTTCTGTGCCTTCTATTTTGGCTACCTACCATATCTATTTTAACGGCAATTAAACTCCCCTGCCCTCCCTTATCTCTGCTGGCTAATGTATTTAATTCCGCCGCCCCCGAAGGGAATAATCCCCCCTCTAAAGCCTGGGCAGTATTAAAGATTCATGAATGCTTAATCAGAGCAAACAGAGGATTTGGTTTGTATAAACTGCAAAAAAGCTCGCGCCTTTCATGTCCAGAGAACAGGACCGAAAGAAGATGATGATAAATCACTTCAAGAAACAGCATAATGTAAATATTGTATGTTTATTTAAAGCTTCATACGATCATTTGTCTAAGCGTTACAGGCCAGCTTCAGAAAGTGACTTGCCGTAATGAGGCTTGGAGGTGAACGGCAGTGTAGGCTGACATGACACAAGGCCTCCTCCTCCAGCTACTCCAAGGTATGAGGTTGTAAGTTGTCCAAAACCAGGCAAGAGGAAAATGAGACAGCAACATACACCACTGAGATACACAACATTACCACTGTTTTTAAAAAGTGTGTGTGTGTGTCTGTGTGCATGAGCGTACGTGCACGTGCGCACCTGTGTGCCTGTGAGTAAGTGTAGGCATGCATATTTAAAACTAGGTATGCGGTCTATTTCTCGTCTATGCTTATATTCACCAGGCTATGTGATCTACTAGCTTCTTGACACTTCTGTTGTCCGCCCTCTACCTTAACGTAAGAGAGCTAAGAGTACAGACATACACTACCAAGTCTGCCTCTAAGAGGATTCTGGGGACCTGAATATAAATAATTCGGGCTGGCGAGATGGCTCAGCGGGTAAGAGCACTGACTGCTCTTACCCTGAGTTCAGATCCCAGCAACCACATGGTGGCTCACAATCACCCGTAATGAGATCGGACGCCCTCTTCTGGTGGGTCTGAAGACAGCTGCAGTAAATTACGCGGGAGCGAGCGGGCCAGAGGGAGCTGGGCAGCAGAGGTCCTGAGATCAACAGCAGCCATACACATGATGGCTCACGGCCATCTGTACAGCGACAGTGTACTCATACACATAAAATAAATAAAAATAAATCTTTAAAAAAAATAATTCACTTATTCACCACCCTCTCCCCCAGCCCAGAGTGATTTTTAAAGAGAGTAAAAGTATATAATTCTTTGAGTCTCTTTATAGAGTTGCAAGCCCATATTATTTTTGGTTTGCTTCTGATCAAAAGAAATGAAGGTGCTCAGGGATGTAGCTCAGTTGATAAAGGGCTTGTCTAGTACCCATAAAGTCTTGGGATGGATTCCCAGTACCACATAAAAAGAAGTCAGGTGTGGTAGTACATGCCTGGGATTCTAGCACTTGTGAAATATAGACAGGGGGATCGGAAGATCAAGGTCATCCTTGGATGGATATGTGAGGCCAGTCTGGACTCTTTTAGATTAGAAAGAAAGAAGGAAGGGAGAGAGAGGGGGATGGGGTGGAAGGAGAGAGAGAAGTACCGCGTGCTGGGTTTGGTTGATGGATAGGTGGCCTGGAAGGATTTAGAGCTGGGCAGGTTCTGGCTTTAGCGTGCTGGGGTGAGTGTCCTACATAACTGGGCTAAGACTATTCTTCCCCCCAGCTCCTCATCTGTCTAGTAGAGCAATAATAAGAGGGCCAGCGTCAGAGCCACATGGATCGGATAACAGTTCTTGGCACCTCCTGAGCAAGAGCAGGGCTTGTGAAGGAAGAGGTCCCTTAGGAGATGTGACAAAAAAAAAAAAGTCTTGGTAGTGGCGTCACTAGAAGGCACTGATAGGTGGGGTTGGATGAGGGTGCCACCTTGATTTTAATTCTGGAGACAAGTTTTCCTGCAAAGAATGAGCTCAGTTATTCTCCCAGGAAGTTTTGGTGAGGATGATACACAAAGTTCTCTTCCCAAGTTGACTCAAAATGACAATACACAAAGCCAGAGGAAATCCTTATTCTAGAAACTAGCGTGGTCTTTGAAGGGGCACACCATTCTCTCGTAGAACTCCATAGAACTGGGCTGCCACTATTTACTTTCTTCATATGCATGAGCTGTCATGAGCACAGCATACCAGATCTCACATTCAACCCGACTACCGCAAGAGGCAGCATTGGTAGCAGCAGCTAGACCCATGAGCTGCAGGGTTTAACCGGAGGCTAGAGTTCGCAAACTGTGTTAATCTCTCCACAGCATCCTGCCCCCTCCCCTCCCCCCCACTGACACGTTGGTGGATATCTTTTCCTTTGCTGGTGTGTTTGATTAGAGGGAGGGGAGAAGAGACCGATGAATTTCCCACTCCTTATAACCCAATACAGAAGGCGGAAAAGTTAATCCAGCCATGGAGATACCAGACAGTATTATTCTATGTGCTCACACCTTCTCAAGAAAGAAAGTGGAAACACCCATAGAAAAAGAACAGAGTTTCTTGGCAGTTAGGAGAGCTGATCCTTGGGAAGAAAACAAATAACACACATACACACACATATATGATTCAACCTCAACATAAAGTCTTACACTTGGTCAATGAACAGTTCAACATAACCCACTGCCACTGTGTTCAGTGAGCTGGCCTGCTATCAAATAGTCTGTCTAATTAGAGAAGGTGAGGACATTTTAAAGCTGTCTAATAACCTGTATGATGGTACATTTTTCTTTCCTTTTCTATCAGAGAATATCAGAGTGTGTGTGTGTTTATGTGTGTGTGTGCGTGTGTGTGTGTGTGTGTGTGTGCATTTGTATGAGTATATGTGTTCCTTGTCTTATCTGTAAGTTAAGGTTATAGGTAAGGCTTTAAAAATCAGTGATTTTCTTCAGTTGAGATCAGTGTAGTATTAATGATCACGTGGGTTTAATTGAGCACTTTCAATGGTAATTAAGAATGCTTGCTCCTCAGTCATGAAGACCTAAGTTCACATTTTAGTCCCTATATAACACACACACACACACACACACACACACACACACACAAACACACAGAGAGAAATCTTAAAAACATAAAAAGGACCGAAGAGGCCACATTGCCAAGCTTTTGCCTTTGAAACCTGTAATCCAGTGGGTAAGTCAGGGTTAAAAATAAATGGAGTGAACATACTGCCGTAAAAGACAATAATAAAAAAAAACTTTTAATAAACTTATCTAGAAAAGATCAAGGGCATACAAATCCTTGTGGAAATAATAGTGGAAAAACATAAGAGAGAAGTTCACTTCCAGGAGAGAAAACTGGTGGCACAGAGAAGACAGAACTTGCTGGAAAGATAAGGGGGCCGGGGGACTGGGGGGGGGGGGAATGGGGAGGGGAGGGGACAGGGGGCAGGGGAGAAGTTGGAATGAACCTTCCAAAGCTGCGTGTGCTGAGCCCCCTACCCACCAGGACATTTTCCTGTGCTCTTACTACGTGCCAGGCACTGTCCTTATTTAGGAGGTGCTGTGGGGTAGAGCTGAGAAAGCAGGCATAATTCTTGCCCCTACAAAGAAAAACGAACGATAAACATGTCAGCTTTCTTGACTAGACTCACTTGAGCGCCTGCCTTAGATGTGCTTCATAAGGACAACTATCTCTTCATCTTCTTTCTTCTCTCTCCTGGGTGATCCTCACTCTCACTGGGGAGAGGCCTCCTGGACTGTCTACCTTCCCCCTTTGGGGGACATTTCATAAATCGTTGGAATTGTCACATAAAAGATTTGAGAACACTTGACTTTTTCATACAGAATGTAATGCAGCAGGACACCACGCCACAGCAAACTGTGTGATTGCCGGAAGCCATCTTGACGTGGGAAGGAAGGGCCTTCCCAGCCAGCCCAGCACCAGGGCAATGGCCCTGGGAGCGCTGACTCAGCAAAGGTTCACATTTCATCTTTTCCAACTTGTCAACGAAGCTGACCATCTCAAATTATTTCTCAAAAATTATGTTAGTATTAAAAAAGGATAATAGGACAATAAATTAAGAATGTAGCTCTTTGAAACAGTCTGGACCTATTCCTTTAAAGTTATTTTCATTTATCTTCTTTGCTTTTCTATTTGAGCCTTATGGAATACACTGTTCAGATTTTTTGCTTTTTTGTTTATTTGCTTACTTTAATGAAAAGTTTATTTCTTAATTCTCCCACTAAGTAACCCATAGTATTTCTTGTAAATTCTTTAATGTTTTGCGGCCTCCTCTCTTTTGTTTGAGAAACACGGATAATCACTGCACCTGATCCATTAGATTGACGCGGGGATTCGGGAACGAGTGCATATCCAAGGCCAAGCACAGATGAAGGCTCTAGGACGGTTAGTGAGCATGAATGAGGTAGTTATTATTTAAGTGTTGAGAAACTAGTGGCAAATCAAGAGTCCTTGCCCTTGTGAAGATGTAACAGCTGCAGGCATCACAGATCAGGAGTGAGAAGCATCGTATGGAAAACTACAGCAGGCGAGGACACTCAAGGCCTAAGCAGACCACAGGAGGAGGGGAGTGGTAGACATCCGGGGAAACTCAGAGGAAGATTGAAAGACAGCCAGAGGTCACTCCCTGCTAAGGGACCAAGTCTAAGACCCAGAGTTGCATCCTGTTCTCCAACCCTCCACTTAAGTCTTGCACATCTGGTTTCTTCCTTGCCCCCTCATCTCCACAGTGATGGTATAAAGTGCAGATGCTTCTATGGATTTCCTTGGAATTTTTGGGAAGGCCAAGGAGATAGATGCTTGAATGGGCTTCAAAGAACAAATGTCACACTATACTGCAGTATTGTCTCCTGAGCTAGGAGCAAGAGGAAGTTGCCATGGGAATTGAAGGCCTCTGCTCCTAAGAGTTCCCATAATTACCTCTGTGAACCAGCAAGCTGTGTGATGTGTAGTTGCTTTGGCCTTGGGTCTCTATTGTCTTGATGCCAACGATATACCCAGAACCTGGTCCGGGAAAACCCTGAGGTCAGTTTGGTGCCCAGTTAGGTTGTAGGAAAGCAGGTGTTCTGAGTTTTAAGGTACCCTCAGAATGAATTAAGGTTGGAGTAGGTTTATTGCTCGAAAGAGTTGGTCTCTTGATACAAATCAAAACATCCAATCATTCCACAAGACAGAATCTATGATAGCAGCCTTGGTAATAATCTGTTATGCTCAATTTGGCTTCTAAGAAAACACTCATCGGTCTCAATTATAAGTATGTTAAATTTAGTATCTGCATTGTTAGGCCAAATGCAAGCAATTTGTCCATATGGAATTTTTGTTATCCTGAAAGTCTTTTAATCCTGCCATCATCCATGGAGTTGCTCCAGAGCACCACAGCTCCTAGGCTTAGGAGGAGTGTAAGCAGGGGGAACCTTCTGGTCACATAGCCTAATCAGTGGACAGTGGGTGACACTGGGACAACTGAGGATGGGAATGGATCAAGGATATCTAGACTAAGGGAAGGGACAAATGATCCTTTGTACACAGTGGCTTTGTCCTCTACTGTGTCCACCCTGGAAACTGTCCATATCTACAGTCACTACTCTTTCAAAGAAATGAAGTAAGAGGTAGGCAGAGAGGAAGGGTCTCCCTGAAGATGAGTTTTCTGCCCTGCTACAAGTTACAGGTTGTTGGTAAGCCCTGGTTAGGGGAAATGTATAGAATACACCCTATCCCCCATGAAGTTACTCAAGACCTCTGAAGTTGCAAACTTATGACACCCTCCTGTAACCCTAGTATGCAGGAAGGAGGCTCATGCAGGAGGGTGGCAAGTTCGAGTCCCGTTTGAGCTTAGTCCCAATCTCAAAAGGGAAACCCACTACAGATGGAGAAATGTCGTACTTTGTGCCAGAGCCTAGGTGCCTTCTATCATTTCCCAGCTTCTGTGAGTTTCTTGGCCCATGATGTCTGTCTTTCAATATCCACTAGCAACTTAGTTTTAAGACTGCTCAGAATATTTCCCCTCTTGGAGCCTTACCCTAGCTGAAAATCCACTCACCTTCCCGCCAAGAAGATCAAGAAAATTAAGACCACAGTTCCCTTAGGTTCTGACCCTTGATGAAATGTCTAGCCCACAAGCTGTCCTTCCAGCTGGAAGGTCTCTGGTGTCAGTGAATTACTTCAGAGTTTTCAACTTGAGCACTGATGTCTGAAGCAGGTCTTGTAGTGATCAGATGGTAGAGTTGAGATTCATACTGAGTCCACATGGATCCTCTTAGTACCTGTTAGCCTTCTGTCTATGTGACAAATGCCCCACCCTCCAATAACTTATTGTTGTTGTTTTAAAGTGCCTACCGAGTGTCTCTTGGCTCTGTTGTTTCTGGGCCTATGGTGAAGCTGAATTGTCATGGCAGAATCATATGGAATCAAGCTGTTGCCCTTATAGTAGCCAGGAGGGTGGCGAGGGATGGGGGAGGGGAGGGAGGGAGGGAAGGCGGAAATTGGATATATACTTCCAGGGGCCTATCCCACTACCACAGACCCACTTCCTCCAATAGGTCCCACCTACTACTTCTCAATAATGCCCTTTGATCCAATCAGAACTCACACAATCCAATCATCTTCCAAGGGCTGCATACCTCTGAACACGTCCCATTGGAGTCTTCATTTTAATACCTGAACTTTGGGGATATTTCAGATCCAAACCTTAACTGCACATTTGACCACAATGTTATACCATTTTAGCACATTCAGTATCCATCCTTCAGCCCAAAGGAATAAATAAACAATTTGATCAGTGAGTATGGCAATGAATTCCAGGAAGGTTTCTGGTCGTACCATCTCAATAATCACATGCTTAGACTGAATTTGAACAGACTTGCCTGTCAGAATAAAGGACCGAACTGGGAAGAGCTACCATGGTGCCTAAGGGCATAGATCTCAAAAGCCTGGAATGTGGAAAGTGCTCAGTAGGTATCCGTCCATATTACCTGGATCAACCTTGGGACTTTGACTGGGTAAATCTGTGACAGCTCACTGCAGTGGCTCATGCTTTCTCCTTCTCCATAGCTGGGACTTGGAGTTTTCTTAAATGATTTTTACTTTGTTTGAAAATGTCTTTCCACACATGGTTTGGGGTGAGGGGACATACACAAATAAGAAATCCTGCTGGCAGGTGTTTTAATGGCGCTACAGTTATAGAGCCAAGAGCTCATTCTCATATCTTTAAAAATGTCCAGGCCCTTGTGGGCTTGTTATTGTTTCTCCAGTTCTATTAATGGACTTCCTCCCCTGATTCCTGCAATGTATGGTACTGCATGGCCTGTGTTATGGAAACACTAACAGGCTCTATTTTGGAAATTTCTCTTTCAGATTTGACATTGCATATTTGATCAGAACTAATCATAATTTATACTTTTTTTTTTTAAAAAAGTACCTGCTACTTGTTTCAGTTACTCAAAGTGGGCAATGTCAGTTTAGAGAAAGGTCTGTTTGTGAGTTGAAATCCTTTGAAACACAGAACCTATTCGATTCCTGAAAATGGCTCCAAAAGCCTGTTTGCTTTGCCTCTTCAAAGTAGTCAAATGCAGCTGAAAAATGTTTCAAAGAAAACCCCACAGCTGTCTGTCATCTCTGGGCTTGTTGAACACAAGCGGAGACCCACAATTCCTGGCTCAGCTCTGAACATCATTGACAGCCCATGCAGGATGTCCCGATTTCGAAAGCAATAGTTAAATACGATTCAATTTCTGAAGGAGTGATGTCTATCCATAGCTAAAACTTCACCTATTACAACAGAGCCTACAAATACCAGCAAATGGATAGCAGCCCCCACCCCTCTGATTTCCCTTTCTTTTTTTTTT
>JADRCC010575046.1:5686-24055 GCA_019843855.1 Hylomyscus alleni | reverse complement strand
ACCAGCTGTGTGAGAACTTTAGAGAATGACAAAAAGTCTTTTGGGGTTGTGACTGGGTCGACATATTTGGTTCTAGTCCCCATGCTGCCCTTAAAATGCTGTGTGTCCTTTCTTAGTCTATCTTACTGATAATCTCCACCTCCTAAACCAAGAGTACTGCTTACTGCTTGACAGGAAATAAAAGAGCTCCCGTGCCTCATAGAGAATTGTCCTAGCATCATTTCAGATCTAGTGGCTCCATTGAACATTCTGCCCATGCTCTCAAGCAAAACTGCCTCAACTAGTCAGTGAAGTATCAGTTAGAGGTAAGAATCCTAGGGAATGCCAGATGTCTCTTTGTACACTGTGACCTTTAGAGCATGGCTGTTCTGCTTTTTGGCTCCTGCAGAGGGCACTGCTGACCCCATTTCATAGAAATCTGAATTTCCTGAGTGGAGCACAGCCAGTGATGGTAGTCAGAGCTTGATGTGATAGAAGCATCTCGCTGGCCCTGTTAGTACCATTGTGCTCATATAATGACGTGTTATTGAGTATGGGCTTCCCTGTCCATATGGAAGGACACTCCTTGCAATCCATTAGGGATGGCGAATAACCATTTCTGATGCAGCCACTAAGCTTCAAAACTATGAGGTGGATCTCCCAAGAGTCTTCATTTAACAAGCACAGCCAGGCATCACTGTAGGACCTGGTGCTCGAGCCTTCACATCACAGAGTGTCCCTATTTCTCATGAAACTTACCTACTGGTGGATGCAGAGAGATGAGGTGTTGACTGCTGTCTGCCAAGAGGGCAAAGAAGAACTGGATTGAATAGGCTCCCCAGGACTAGTAGTGTCCAGATAGTAATGCCAAGAGTGTTAGAGCTCTCAAAAGAGAGGTGAGGAGGTTTGAGCAACCTGTGCAGGATATTTAGCTGAAGTTTCCCTACCAGGGCAGTGCCAGTCGCACCAGTGGCAGGGGCATGACTCTGGTCACCCAGGTGAGTCCACAGCCTAGCAATGAATGGTTTGTGAGAGAGAACTCTTCCCCAAGTGTTACAGCACAGTAAAACAGCCACTCTTAAACTATCCTCAGTGAAATAGCTTGTGGGCCTTTTTCCATGCGGACTATATAAAACATTGAGGAGTAGGGTGGTATTTAGGGGCATGTGTTTCCTATTAGTTCAGATTTGGATGTTAGCGATGCTCTGTCTGCATGGGGAAGGACTCTAGGTGTTTTTCCTACATAACTCAGTGCCATGGTCTTCTCACTGGGATGTCATGGTTACATGTTCCAGAGGAGGTACAGAAATGGGGAGGGAGAAGCTGGACTCCTGCTGATCTCAGTTCTCTGAGATTTTCTTGGTCTGGACTCTCTCAATCTTACCAGTTCTTCTCTTTGGTGGCATAGCCCACTTGCACCACAATGAGGCATGGACATATTCATGGTATGCTGAATGTTAAGATAACAGTGGAATCTGAACCGTAGTGGCAAGATGGAGGTGGCATGTTTAAGGGCCTGTTCAGGCATGAGAATGGGCAGTACTGCTTTAATAGGATGCACAGGTGGCATGTCAGAAGAAACCAGGTAGAAATGGGAGGCCAACCATGTAGCTGGAAGGAATAGCAGAGTGTTCTGTTCCCCTGTGGGAGGACTAGTTAATGAGAAGAGGTTAAGGAGTGGTATGAGCTCGGGCAATGGAAGGCCACATGCAGAGCTGGACTGAGACCTGGTGTGTGTCTGCCTGCGCCCTCCTTGTCCTTGCCTCTCCACACAAAGCTCCTTCCTTTGTAGCCAGTACTTGGTTTCTGCTGCTGTGCATAGGTAAGAGCGTGAGCCAGCCCTGTCCTATAAGGAGGTCGTCTAGATCTCTGGCTCCTACATTTCCTGGATGAGAATATCCTGGGACATTTGCCTATTTTATTTACTTCCACCCACCCTGGGCACTGAGGACAAATCAAATGTCCTGTTATCCTTGTTTTCTGGCCAACTGGTGGAATATGCTTTTGGGTGGCTTGTTGTGATTCTCCTCCTTATCCCAGCCTCCTGGCTTTGCATGCCATTCCGATCAGCCAAAAGATGTCAGCACTGATGGAGTGTCTGCTTGCCTCACCATTGATGCCTCAGTCTACCTCACCTCTGCCTGTAAGACCTTGGTCTTTACTGAGACTCTTTAGCCTGTAAATGGTTTGTACTTTTCTGTTAATTGTTTATTCTATATAATTCTTAAGGGCTCTCTTCAAAGCCTTTTAAAGACTCAGGTGACATGTTTTCTTAGTGCAAGGCATGGCTGTTATTTACTTTTGAGTCAAACATGTTCATGTGGTGACCACCACTGTTCCTTGGTGGTCGCAGGGTATTGATTCCTAAGCGGCCCCTCCTTCTCTCCTGAAGTTCCATTCCTTATGTGAAACGGCATGGTATTTGCTATTAACTACATTTGCCCCACTATAGTCTTTAAGTCATCCCCTTATGACTTATAATAAATATTATCTAATATAGGGTAAATACTAAAATTAATGCTTGTTAGACTGCATTATTTAGGGGAGAATGACGAGAAAATAAAGTCTGTGCATTTTCAAACATAGCAATTTTTTTTTTCATAGCAGTATTTTTTTTTAAGGCTTTGATTAGTTAAATTTGTAGACAAGGAAGCCATAACTGTAGAAGACCAACCCTGCTTACTTTCCTCTGTCATTTTGAGGTCCTTTGTCTAGCCCAATGTTTGGAATTGAAATTGAATAGATGGCAGAGTACCAGAAATAAAAATGGTATCATCAGGATTAGGGATGTGGTTTAGTTGGTACAGCACTTGCCATGGAAGCACGAGGAACTATGTTATAATCCCCAGCACCTAACCCATGTGAAAAGCCAGATTTAGAGATGTGTATCTGCTACCCTTTTGTTGGGTATGGAGTTAGAGATAGGTTAATTCCTGAACCTTACTGGTCAAATGGCCAGTCTAGCCAAATTGGTAAGCTCCAGATTCAATGAAAGATCCTTTCTCAAAAAGAAAGGAAGATAATAACTGAGGAAGATATCTGGTAATGACCTCTGGCCTCCATCCATGCACATATGTACCCGCATCCACAGCAGCAAACTAATTAAAATGTACACACAAATACACATACACACACAATATCACCAACTTTATCCACAGAGCATCAAGCACCAAGCCCTTGGCTTGCCTCCACTTTATTTCTCACGGTTGCCCTGTAAGGCCCAGACACATTCCTATTTAGCAAACAGAAATGGAAGCAGTACCTGGTTCAAGTTCGAGAGCTAGAGTAGGGTGCTAAAATTTAAACAGGGGTGTTGTATCTATTATAGTCTGTCTTGGGTTCTTTGACTTCCTAAGTGGGCTAGATTCTAGACCTCACCTCTCTTTGATGTAAGATCTCTCCCACTTGCTTTGTTAGCCATAGAGGTCAGGACAATTAGCTATTTCCCTGTATGTCACCTTGAATGGGAAATGTACTGATCAAAAGCTCTTCAGGAGTGCTGTGGTGTTCTCAACCTGCCCGTTTTCAAACTTAAATTTTGGGATTGCTTGGCATGTAACCTCCGACCAGTGAGTAGGACCAGTCTTTGGAGAGAGACAGAGACTTTGAAGAATGGTGATAATCTTTCCTTTCCCAACTTGACAAGGAGCCAGGCAGTGATGGATGTTCCCCAGAAGGCTATGGCGATGTGGACGTGTGACCCACACAGAGCACTTGTGTGGGTAGTTGGACTCCTACATTGTTCAGATTTTTCAATTCCGAAATAACTGTAGGCAGCGGGTGCACATGGGAGCCTATTCAGAGGAAGCTAATAAAGAGAGAGGTCTCAAGACACAGGCATCTCACCCACAGCTTGAGTTCATGTTTTGTATAAACACTCAGAGGTCAGCGGCATGACGTAGGGGATAAGTAAGCATCTCCGTGCTGTGCTTCACGCTCCTAGACTCTTCTCGTGGATATACCTGCTCCAAGGGCTCTTTGATGACTAGGAAGGCATCTCTTTTTCCCTCTGGTCCGGCCTTTGCCCTAGGTAACCTGTCTTTCTTTCCAGAGACTTTCTTGGAAGGACGATGATAATCAGAAAGAGAACCCATGTATTATGTACTTGCTTTGCTCTTTTACTTGATTCTTTGTAGGTGGAATATCTGTAGGCTTTGAGCCCACACATTCTTCCTGTCTTTACTGTAGGATAATAAAAGTTGACCCATGGTGAGTCTCTGTCACATATGCCTTTCCGAGTGATTGCACTGTGTATTGCTTGGCAGGCACTAGCATCACCACCCTGAAACCCACAACCCTCTTGTGGGTGCAGTACTAGGTGTTGGTTGAACCAGGCCTAGGTTGCAGCTGGTGGGCCTCTGACCTAGGGTCTGAGCTCTTTTCCACCTAAGGCCTGCCCCTTCCCATAAATATAGTAACCTGTGTGTGGTTCCTTCCCTGTGATGAGCACCCTGGGGATCGTCAGGAAACAGATGATCAAGATACTGTCACGGGACTGCAGATGGCATAGAGATCCAGAAGTGACAGTGAACTGATTCTGCCATGAAAACACAGCATGGAGTGGTGGGAGTTTGCATGACCGGAAGACAGAAAAGGGCTGCACAGAGAGGTTGATCATCCGTCTCAGCCTTGAAAGGAGAACCCAGGAGAAATCAGGCTGGTACATTAGATGACAGGAGCAAAACACCACTGGGGAAGGAAGAAGACTAGAAAGTGATCTAGTGGACACTGGGTGTCCATATGCAGCTGCTCATTGATGAGGACTGTCAGGCTCTTGGGAATGGAAGCATAAGGATGTCTAACCAGGCCATTATGGTGATGCCTATTTTCTTGTGTGAACTGCAAACTGCCTGGTCATTTTCACCTTTGTACTTTTTCACCTGTTCGTTCCATGGAACATGGAAGTGGCCTGAAGCCTGGCTGACTTCAGGGTAGTTGGAACTTTGAGTCCATTTCAGACAAAGGTTCATATAGACATTGAGTGAATGAGGACATTACTGTGGTATGGGGGGGTGACATAAATTGTCTGAATTATTTTATGTGTATAGATATACTGCTTGCATGTGATGTGTATGGACTACATATGTGTCTCATGTCTGGTGCTCCCAGAAGCAAGGAGAGAG
Source organism: Hylomyscus alleni (assembly GCA_019843855.1). Classification (NCBI taxonomy): domain Eukaryota; kingdom Metazoa; phylum Chordata; class Mammalia; order Rodentia; family Muridae; genus Hylomyscus; species Hylomyscus alleni. Next base: position 18,953 of record JADRCC010575046.1, on the reverse strand, counting down.
GTTGGATTTCCTGAAATTGGGATTTCAAATATTTTTAATGGGCACTGAGAATTGAGCCCAGGTCCTCTGGAAAAACAGCCAGTGCTCTTAACCTCTCAACTATCTCTCCAGCCCTGAGCTCCAGCTAGCTTTAAATCCTTTAATGTAGCAACTGATGACTTAGAATTCCTGATCTTCCTGTCTCTACCTTCCAAGTGCTTGCATTACATAAATGCACCACCATGCTGCCACAACTGGTTTTATTCAGTTCTGGGAATAGAACCCAGGGCTTGATGCATGCTAGGCAAGCGTAGACCAACTAAAATCATCCTAGTCTGAAGCTTTTGTTTTTTGTTTTTCTTCAGTGTGAATTCTTTGACAAAGATTCTGATACTTTGATATCACTAACACCTATGATTAGGGCCTTCACCAGTACCCTGACAAGTTTGTACATTCTTGGATGTTGTGGTTCCCTTTGCGTACTCCTACCCCCATTTTTGTTCTCCATGATCATTGTATAATTGTTAATTAAGCACTGTTTATGCTTGATAGTGGATTAGAGTGTGAGAAACCCAGTTAAAATTAAGCTACGGCTCCTGACCTTAAAAAAAAAACTGTCCTCTTGATAGTCTTAAGTGATAATAGCACTGTCCACTTGTTCATTCTGAGTTTAATGGGTCTGTGGAGGAACACAGTTGGAGATTGAGGATTGGTGAATGGGTAAGGGAATCAAGGGGTGACAGACCTAAAGCTGAGAGCAGCAGTCTCTATAAGAGAATCACAATTGCAATCTAAAATGCCTCCTCTAATGAAAGTGTTTGGGAACAGGAGGAGGAACACATAGCCATCTGGAGACATCCAAGGAAGGAGGAGGAAGTTATGTCATTGGTAGAGTCTTCATATATGGTATAGAATAGTCTAGGCAGAGGAGGCATCCCAGAGTTCTGCCATTGGTTATAATGAGGACCTTGTGGTGGGGGTCCTGTTTGCTGAGATCATTGAATGGTAGCAGGTGTGGCCTTAGAGACCAGCATGTTTATTTAACCAGGCTGAGGTGATCTTACTAGAAACTAGGAAGCAAAATTGAAAACCTGCTGTATTCCGTGTTTGGCTGCATCAAGCAGCAGCCCCCTGTATTTACTTCTGAGCCTCCCAGAAACCCTTTATCTTCAGTATTTCTGGATATCCCCTTATGCTTCTGTATTTAGATTCTGAGGTCTCTCACCCCATCCCCCACCTCCCTACATGCCTCCATCTTTGACTCTCAGTGATTCTGTACTAATAGTACTAATTAAGCTGCCTCATCTCATTGGAGCAGATACATTCTTCTTCATGAGGCTCAGGGAGGAGCTTAATTAGTTTCTGTTCTCACCCTCCCCTTGCTGCCTGTGTGGAGCTCCATGCTGCTATGCCCATGTCTGTGGGAAGCTTGGGAAACTGCTTTCTGTGGATACCTTCAGGGCATTTACTTCTCTCACTTCCTTTGTGGAATCTTTCCTGCTGTCACTCAGGACCAGTGAGAGTCAAGAGAGGAAAGGGCGAGGACAGGTTTCTTCAACAAAAACTGCCTTCATTGTCTTCTGTCACTGCATGCCCTAGATAGGACAGAACCACAAGTGGAAGGGAGTGAGACTACTTAGTGCATGAGATCCTGCTTCTCCCTTGCTGAAGCACCCAGGTTCTGGAGGCTCTTCTCATACACTGTGTTCATGACTGTCTGTAAACAGAGTATGTTTGGATGCAGAGTGTCAGGGGCAGGAGGCAAGGAGGCTTGGAGATTAGCTAGAAAATTAGGATGGTGGGAGATAGCCTCAAAGCATGGTATCTATTCTCACATTAGTCCTTGTTTGCACCAACTGTCAGCAATAGTTTATCATCCATGGAGTGTGGATAGCCATTAAGCTTCATGCTACATAGCACATTAGGCCTGTTGTTCCATTTAACTCTCCCAGGAAGTTGCCAGGAACATACATGCCCCTGTCACATTTGTTAGATGCTAAAGTTGAAGTCTGAGAAGCTCTGTGGAGGTTGCCTAGCTTTTTAGGGTAGGAGACTCATTCTGTCTTTCTTTGGTTATGCTTTGCTCAGGGTAGCTAGGACGTCTTGTATAATTTGTTGGTAAAACTGGACGCTTTTCAGAATGCAAGATGCTGTAGATGAATGTGCCCAGTGTGGAAGCAGAAGTGAACAGGATCTCATTCAGGGAAACTGGGAGACTCAGTTGGTCCCTACCTCTGCACCATCCCAGGACAGGGCAGTGTTTCCACGTACCTCATCTAAGTGAGCCTTCTCCTCTACCCACTCACCTTTTCTTCCCTGTGTGGGCCATCTGAGTTTCCTGGTGCTTTTACAGTTGTGTGCTACAGTGATCTTCAGGAGTTTATTCCCATCAGCCACTGTCCCTCTGCTCCGCAGCCTTCACCTCCTAACTGTCCAGAGGAGCATCTAAACACTTCAGCACGTATTACCTCTGTAGGATTAGCATCTTCCATTCCTGAACTATCAAGAGAAACATCTTCCTGAACTTCCCTCCATCCTTATATTACCCCTGGAGGATCAGTCTCTTGGCTCTGTCAGCCAGCCTGTGAATACACTTGGTTTGGAGAAAACGATCGTTCTCTTTAAGTTGGCTTAATTTGCATTCCACTAACAATCTTCTTACTCTGAGGGATCCATGAGACATTAAATTACCTGAAAATGACATTAGTGCTAAGAATCCAATTCTATTATCTGAAATACAAGTTTTATTGTAAAGAACCACATAGCCTCCTACCCACTTCCCCACTCAAGATTGTACCCTCCTATTAAATCATATTAATGCCTTCTTATAAACATAAGGCCCTTTATGTTTATGACAGGACATCTTATGGTATAATAGTCTGAGAGGCATATTTATGTGGTTTCCCCCCTTATTGGCTGGCTTTTCTGGCTGTAGGTATAGAACTTAATTCTCACTGCGGCTTAGATTCTGAATCTAGCCAGTTCGTTGTTTATCATTGTCTTTAACACTGCAAGTATTTTATGCCTTTAATACTGTTTGGCTCTTTGCTTTTTTCTCCCACTTTGGGAATATTCTGTCAGGAATATTGTCCCTTGAACTTGAACCTTTTCTCTTTGTGTCCCTGCTGGTGTTCAGACTGTCCCAAATAATGGGACAGTATCCTCTCTGTTTTGCACAGATGTGCTGGGGTTGGATAATATATCCTTCAAGAACAAACACTGAGCAAGGTGTGTGGGAATCCAATTTGAAGTTGCGTTTGTTATTGCTAAGTCTTGAGAAGGTGGTGCAGTGTCCATGTTAGGTGTGTATCTTCCCTGTTTAACCCTGTTTTCCCTGCAGGACAACTAGGCAGCTGACAGTTGACATTTCAAACTACTGCCTGTTTCAATGTGTTTATTTACTTGGGGTGTAATATAGCTCTGTATGAGTGAGGAGGAAAAGAGGAAAAGCCCTGCTGATCTGTACACTTCCAGGTGGAGTACACATGGGAAATTTGGCAGTACAGCCTGCTTCTGAGTCCAGTTATGTCCAGGACCCATCATGTAGTCATGGATGATTGGTTCCTCCCTCCTTCCTAGAATCTGCAAACTAAAGTGGCTTGGAGCACTTGAGCCAATTCTATATGGATTGTTATACACTATAAGAAGGCAATGAAAATAAACTTACAGTGGATCAGAAGTTTAAATATCAAAGCTAATACTATCAGACTTAAGAAAAGACAAGCCCAAGTCAGGAGGTGGTGGTGCATGCCTTTAATCCCAGCACTTGGGAGGCAGAGACAGGGGATTTCTGAGTTCCAGGCCAGCCTGGTCTACAGAGTGAGTTCCAGGACAGCCAGGGCTACACAGAGAAACCCTGTCTTAAAAAAAAAAAAAAAAAAAAGAAAAGAAAAGAAAAGACAAGCCCAAGTTCTTGAGACTTTAGATATGCTCATGGTTTCTTAGACATGACACTGGCCTTCCTATTACTTTGTGACAAGCCATTTATTTCTTCATGTTTGTCCTCCTATATGTTTTTCATTTGTTTATAATACTGAATATATTAAAATGTATACGCGTCTGTTTGTCTCTGTTAATATTCTGGGATAGTTGAGCTTACTGTTGTATAGTTGTAAGGTCTATCGGTTCTGCCAGTTAGGAAAGAAGGAAGGACAAAAGGTGAAGGCAGGAAGGAAAGAAAAGAAGAAGGGAGATGGATAGATGGAATGGATGGATAGTAGGTCGTTAGGTGGATGAATGGATGTATGAATGGGATGAGTAGTTAGATCAATAAATAGATGGATAATATATGAATGAGTTAATGGATGAGTTAAAAGGTAGATGAATGGATACAATGTATGGGCAAGTGGATAAATGATTAGATAGATGAATTGAGTGGGTAGATAAATGAATAGATGTATAGGTAAATGGAAGGTTAGGCATATACATGGATGGATGGTCAACAACCAGTCAGTCTCCTTTCAATTCTAAGAGAGTAAAAGAAACTTGTATCAACACTCTGGTTTTGAAAAGCAAACTAATATTTGAAAGATATATCTGTCATCTCTGTTAGAACTCATTTCTGACAAGCAACCACAGGCATGCATTTTCCTGTGCAAATAACTATGAATAAGTTAAAAGTTTCACCAGTGTTTAAGTGTATTGAATTAATGTGGTCATTTTGAGTGCTGAGTGTGTTGTGGATTTTAAGCTGCTCATCACATCTCTAATTCCGTAATTATATCATCTAAAGGAATGTGGGGTATAGAAGAGTTCTTTTATATCAAAGAGACTAGGACCAGGATTAAATTACTGTAGTTTGCCACCTACTGCTGAGTGACTTGTATTGATCTCTCCCTACAGGCAGTCAACTAAGATCCAAGTGCCAGCATTGCTCTTGGACTATTGAGAATGAGGAGTGCACAGGCAAAAGCAATCAGTTCTGCCCTTAAGGGGCTTCAGAATATTGAGGCATCATGGGAGAACTTTAAGTAAAACAAAATTCAGGTGTAGAATGGTAAGCGGTATGATGGAGCCTGGCAAAGAGTACCCTGCACACAGACTGTCATTGTTTGCTCCAAAAAGAGCTATCAGGAAAAGCTTAGAAGGTGGTATCCACACAAGAAATAAATTTGATTGTCCACTGGTATAGTTGTGGGTGGTATTCTAGACACACAGGAAAGCATGTGCCAAGACCCTGAGACCTGCAAGGCTTGTCAAGAAGCTCCCTGGCAGAGGAGGCTGAGATTGATGGCAGCCGAGCCAACTAAGAGAGAAGGAGTGAGACCTCTGGTCGTGTGGGTTCTATAGGTGGCTGCAGTTATCTGGATATAAAAGCTTTAGTGTTTACACAGACGTAAGGTCCCTCTCCATCTTCCTCCATGGCCTTTTCCCTCTCCTTCTTTCTCGTCCTCTTCTTCCCTCCATCTCTCTCTCTTTCAATCTTTCCCTCTCCCTAAGGTCTTAGACTTTCATTTCTCCTTACCCACTAATTGTAGTGCATGTGCCTCTGTCCTGCACCAGACTGAGCACAGGCATGTAGCAGCTGCAGTTGTAGAATCAGACAAGTTCCTGGGGCTTTGGTAAGATGAAGGCACTTTAGATTTCCTGCTAGCAGCTCAAACTAGTCACAGTACTCTAGACCACCAGCCAGCTACTACTCCTTTAGCATATGCTGGCTGGCCTCGGGGTCTTTACACCCGATTTGTTGATTTGTTCTTTTTCTTTCCAGACCCATTTATGGTTGACACCCTTCTCTGTGCCCTCAGCCTGACCTGAGGGGAGACTATCCACAGCTGCCTGGCTCCCAGCTTCCTGTGGGGAGGATCCTGGCAGGAGATAAATGAGAGGGAAGGAAGGAAGGCCTGATTTTCTTCCATTCTTCTTGTCTATGGGCAAGAGTGGTGCATGAAGAATACATGTCCTGCAGGTGGCAGTGTCTAATCTTCCTGAACAATCTCAGGGCTCCAGGGGACATCATGCAGTTTGTAGAAACTCTATTTTTCCTCTTAATGAATTTATGATAAGATGATTTCAGAAGACACAGTATAGGAAACAAAAGCCAAGGATTTGACTGCTTTATTATTTTCATGTAGACAAATATCACCCTGGCACAATGACATTAAGAAGATTAATTATTGATTCTCTAACTCTATCCAATGCTGCTCATTTGTTTACTTTTCAACACTTTGTTGAGGCGAGATTGGCATAGGAAAAGATGATTTTGGAGGTAAATATAACCCCATGAAATGGTTGTTCTGATCTGTGATCTATCACATGCAATAGTTTTTTTCTGCCTTTCTTGTTTATTATTGTTATTATTTTGAGATAAAAGCACTTAACACAAGTTTAAAGTCTCAGTATGTTTTTTTTATTATTTTATTTTATTGGATATTTTATTTATTTACATTTCAAATGTTATCCCCTTTCCTGGCTTCCCCTTCAGAACTCCCCTATCCTATCCCTCCTCCCCCCGATTCTATGAGGGTGCTCCCCCACCCACTCATCAACTCCCATGTCCCTGCTCTGGTATTCTCCTATGCTGGGGCATTGAGCCTTCACAGGACCAAGGACCTCTCCTCCTGTTGATGCCCAACAAGGCCATCCTGTGCTACATATGCAGCTGGAACCATGGGTCCCTCCATGTGCACTCTTTGGTTTTTGGTTTAGTCCCTGGGAGCTCGGGGGTGGGGCAGTCTGGTTGGTTGATATTGTTGTTCTTCTTATGGGTTGCAAACCCCTTCAGCTCCTTCAGACCTTTCCCTAACTACTCCATTGGTGACACCATGCTCACTCAGTCCAATGATTGGCTGTTTCTACATGTGGGACAGAGTATTGTTGGCTGTAGTCAGTGTGCTGTGCTGCAGCTTTCTAGGTGCTCCTTGCTATATAGCTGTGACTCTGCAAGGTGTTGCTCTCTCCCTTGTTCTCATCTCCCAATCTTTGGCTACTGCCATCCATTCTACCCTCTCTTCAGGTTGCTCAGTTGTGGTATGCTGCTTTCCTGTCCGAACTCTGGCAGATACCCCTAGGTATTCACATTCCTAGGTTTTGTCCCTTAGATCTCCGAATTCTGATAAATATTGTCTTTCCAAGTCTTCTCTAGTCACTGTGTCTAAAAATGCAAAGCCATCACCAGTTCTTATCACCCATCCCTGGTTCTTGAAACAGAGTGGCATGTAAGCTTGAACTGACTATCCTACCTCCACTTCCCAAGTGCTGGGTTTATGTGCATTGGCTACCACAACCTCCTACCCATCCACCTGTCTACCGAGCTGTCCACCCAACCATCCACCCAGCTACCCGTCTACCTATCCACCCAGCCTCCCAGCCACCCAGCTTCCCTAGCTCTCTCTATTTTTGACCTCACTCTCTTCTACTTTTTTTGTTGTTGCTTCCTTCCTTCCTTCCTTCTTTCCTTCCTTTCTTCCTTCCTTCCTTCCTTCCTTCCTTCCTTCCTTCCTTCCTTCCTTCCTTCCTTTATTTTTTTATTTTATTTAATTTTTAATTTTTATTTTTGAGACATAATGTCTTATGTGTAGCTTATGCTAACCTAGGAGTTTTCATGTAGCCAAGGCTGGCCTCAGACTCACTGTCTTCCTGCCTGAGTGCTTGAATAACAATCTTGCACAATGCCTGGTTTTTGCTACTTCTAAATAGGTTATATATGTAATTGTTAATATATATTGCCCTGTGTCTTCCTGAATCTCTCTCTGTCTCTTTCTTTCTCTATCTCTGTCTGTCTCACACAAATCTGTTTCTTTGTCTTTGGTTGTCTTTTTATCCCTCTCTCTTTCTCTCTCTCTCTCCTCTCTGTCTGTCTGTCTGTCTGTCTGTCTCTCTCTCTTACACACACACACACACACACACACACACACACACACACAGAGACAGAGAGAGTGAAAGGGGGAGTACCTACACATGTGGGCACACACATTCTTTTAAGGCCAGGGAGCTTGCTTGTAATATACCCATCAGGAGAATGTTATCTTCATGAATGTCCTTTAATGGGGCAGCAAAGTGATATTCAAACTTCCACATACTTTTAGGGACCTATACACTGTTGCTCATTTGTTTCCTGTGACATTCCTTCTCAGGAGGTAGAAACAATGGTATGTAGGCTCATACTAGGGGTGGGTCTTGTTCCCACCCTGCCCTGAGTTCCTGCTATGGATTATCCTACTTTTCAACATCCTCTGCTGCTTGGGAGTGGACTTTGAAGGCAACAGGCATACCTGCTCTTTGGTATGAGAGCCATTTTGAGTTGTAATCAGTGCAGTTCCTGTGCTACTATGCAGGAGAGTATCATGTGGAGATAATCTGGTAGGACCCACTTCACTTGATCATTTGAATGGTTTCTTTCTGTCATTTGTGTTGGTAACATTTTGTATCTCCTGAAAGGCTAGTGCTTACCCCAGTTGTCCCTTCCGTCACAGAGAGGGACCGGATTCAGTTCATCTCTCCTCCCTTGGTGTTGGAATACTCTGATTACAGTTAGTATTCTCTGCTAAGCCTCAGTTAATCATTTCCTCCATCTCCCCACTGCAGTGCACACCACTGCTTTGTCTGCAGTTTGGTGTTTCATACACATATATTTTAATTGTAATTCATATCACTTTTGGGAAGAAAGGAATTACAGTTTATATTATAAATGCAGTGTGCATTATTTCTACTATGCTACATTCAGTTTACTATTGTTGGTTACCACTTTATGATAACACTATATAAGTAGGTTCCTTTAAAAAAATACTCATTCCCAAAATTATTTTTCCCCTATGACAATACTCTTGATCTACCTGGACCTTGTTGCTTTATTTTATGAATATGGCCAGACAATAAACATGGGTAGGCCAATGATTCTCTACCTTCCTAATACTGCTACTCTTTAATACAGTTCCTCATGTTGTTGTGAACCCTTACTGTAAAACTATTTCGTTGCTTCTTTATAACTTTAATTTTGCTAGTGTTATGAATTATGATATAAATATTTGATATGGAGGATATCTGATGTGGGATCTCCAAAGGGGTTGTGACCTACAAATTGAGAATTGCTGTTTTAGGCAAAGCTTAGAAAACTGGCCAAGCAGTCATCACCATCTTAGACCAAGCAATTATCACAAGCAATCTGTTAGCTTGTTCCCTTACGGCTTCTATTTGGAGACCTGCTGTCTATTAGGTCTGTGGGTCCTGCCCTGTATTTCCCGAGGAGGAAGCTGTTGAGCAGGCCAGGCTAGTAGAGTGGTACAGCAGGGCCTACCTGCATGCACCTCTCTCTAGGAGCATCAGAGATGACATCCCATGGATGCTTTGCCCGGTTCAATATCTTGGAAATTTTTAGTTTATGTAAATAACATGGAGTATAAAGCAATTGTTTGAGCCTGTGTAAAGGTGGCAATGGTTATGGAATATCACCACCATAGAAGTAGAAGACTTCCATGTTCTTTTGTAGGGGGTATTCCAGGGCCCATCCTCACCCATCTTCCAACACTTGTGGTTCCCTTTTGGGATTTTGACCTTTCGCTAGCCTTGTTCTTGCTATTCAACCAGCGATGGCAAGATAACTCTATCCACATTGCTACTCCAAATCTAGTCACATCTCAAAACTAACCTCCTTCCCTCACAGTATCACCTTAATTTCTTGTTCTTTTGCCATTTAGAGGATATTGATTTTTCTTAAGTCGTACATCAGGATTTATTAAGCAGAGAGGTAAATATTGATGGAGGCAAGGAGCCATGGACTGAGTGGGAAGGGACTTCTGTTCCCTTCTGCCTTTTCACTCTGTTGCTTAGAGTGCTATTCAGAGTTTATGGGGTGAGTAATGTCCCAGTCTACACAGGAAGGAACCAGTCTCCCTGGTCTTGTGTAGGTAATTAATACTCATTAGTACCTGGGTGAGAGGCCCATGATCGTGTGCTATTGGAATGTTGGCAGTATTTGCCATGTGGTGAGTCCCTATATTCTTTCAGAAGATAGGAAAGCAGAAGGGGATAGTTTATAGTTAAGCATCTGCTACCTGCCCATGTCTAAGTGAAGGGGGCAGAGGTTTAGTTTGCTTATTGCAGAGCACAGGAATATTTATATGAAGCTGATATTTTATTTGCAGTAAATAGTTCTAAAAATTGTGTGGCTGATATCCAGTGATTTGTGATGCCCCTGATATTTTACAGTTTGGGACACTTAGGTAGAATTGGGAAAGGTGGCCTAGGCTTGTGTATCAGCTTTTGGTGAGGTTTTGCTTGTTTGACTTTGGTCTTCTAATTCCTGTTTAATTGTCTGTTTCCAATTTTCCCACTTTTGTCTAATCTTGTCTGTCTCTTTGATATAGCTATTTACCTACCTCTCAACCTTTCTGTTTATCTACTACCTGTCTACTTGTCTGGCACGTGTCTACCTGTTTGTATAATTGTCTGTCTTTTTGCCTTTCTGCTTTCCCATCAGTCTGTCTATTCTTCTACCTACTTGCCAACATACTTTACCGAATACCTACCTACCTATTTAGCTTTTTTTTTTTTTTTTTTTTGGTTTTTCGAGACAGGGTTTCTCTGTGTAGCCCTGGCTGTCCTGGAACTCACTCTGTAGACCAGGCTGGCCTCGAACTCAGAAATCCACCTGCCTCTGCCTCCCAAGTGCTGGGATTAAAGGCGTGCGCCACCACCGCCCGGCCCTATTTAGCTTTTTATATACACCCTTCATATATACCTACCTTTCAATTTGTCTATCTCCCATTCTCATCTTCCTGTACTTTGCTACCTAGGTTGTTACTTAGTAATAACTCTTGGGCTAAGTTAATATCCCAGGGGCTATTTTCTCACATGGACAGTCAGGCCAGAGTAAGACCAACTGGCATTTCGAGGTGGCACTTTTGGACCCTTGCTGTTGCTTTTCTTTGCCAACTGAATCTGCTTCAGAATACATCAGGCAGATCATCAGCCCTTTCTGTAGTTATATCTTTCTTTGTCTGTACTTCACAAGATGCCCCTTGCTTGACTGAGGTAACGAGTTTGAAGACACTCTGATAGCGTTCAAAAGTCTGTCTTCATCATGCTCTTGGGTATGAACATTCTTCTTTGTTTTGCTTTGTTTGACTTTCCCCATTTCCTCCATGGCTGCTGTAAGTCAGGAATATACACTACGTATGAGTCAGTAGCAATCCCTTCAACTATTGATCATTGTTCCTATGAGTTTCTGGAGCCTTCAGATTTTTACCCCTTTCCTGTGATGCTCCTTAGGCAATAGATACAACTAAAATAATTTTACTCTATAAGCAGTGAGTGTTTTTGTCTGGCTAAAAGCAACACACTAAGTCACACAACTTGCTGAAATGCCTTATTTAGCAATTGCATTTGGTTTCTTTCCCTTCTTCCAACCAGCTTCTTTCTTTGCACAGTTTAGTATGTGTAGTCTTACCAGCTCCAACTCTTCTGTGACCTGTTAGCTTAGACATTCAACAGGATTTATTAATATCTCCATTTTGTTGGTACTTCAGTTAAAATTTCCTTGGGAAGACAGTGGTTGGTTCAGCCATGCTGGTTGAAGTTCCAAGTCCCTTTTTGGATGTGGAATGAGGACGAGTATGTTCAGTGGTGAAGAGGATAGGGCATACAGGTAGTTGTGGGCCTCTGTTGGAAATATTTAATCAGATAGGGTAGCTCTCTAAATAGTACCATCCCAGGTTAAGTTGAGGTTGAATATGGTGGAGAGTCAAGTTTGGGTGGAAAACATTCCACATTTAATACAGTAATTGTTGGTGAGATAGAAAGAACTGAGCCCATTGTTTGCATGGTGTTCCAGTTCTTAAGTTCGTACCATTTGTGTCCAATAAAAAACTTTAAAAGGAGCTGTGACTACCTCTGGGAGTCCAGTCAAAACATTAACTAATTGTCCTCAGTGTGAGCATTTTTGTTTAAAAAGCTCATGTATGTTTGTTTTTTTCATCTCATTCTCTAACTTCCAATTTCTCACATCCAGTTCCTCTTATAAATTAGTATGTTCCTTAAGACTCTACTCAGCATCTGTTGTGACTCTGCACAGCATAGTGTTCAGGGAGGCAATCTGATGGGTCACACTTAGCTAGGACTGTGAGTCTGGCCTCTGCTTTGCTTGGTTGACTGCCATTGACATCTTTCAGCATTGCTCTCTAGATATAGCTAGTCAATATGCTAACAAGGGACCTTGAGTTGACAGAACAAAACAACATATTTGGCATGGTTAAAGTAAAAAGCAGTGCCTAGTACTTTCTGCAGCCAAATTAAAAAATTGTCTTTATAGTAGTGCTGTGGTTTGGGCCTTTGTTCCAACATCATCTCTTATGATCTAATGAATGAATAAGTAAACAAAGCATTAGGGAGAGATTAAATAAGAGACACAGTCAAGAAGCCCACAGATAGAAATGATTGGTTCATTAAGAGAGGCAGCTAAGAGACTAATCAGGAAAAATCATTTGGGAACTAGTAACAGAAACTTCAAGACAGCTTGGCTTAAGTTTGCTAGCATTTGTCTTACACAAGGACAGTGTGGAGGTGGGTAGTGGTTGGCATTGGTTTATTATCTCATCTCCTCTCATTGCCTTTGCCTTCTTCCCATATTTGCCAGGTATCTTCAGGAAAGCAAGCATTGGCCAAAGGTAAAAGAAAAGAGTAGAGTTGAGACTGCAAGTATATATTTACATACATACATACATACATACATACATACATACCTTTAACTTTATTGTATACCCTAAGCATTACCTGAGTCCTAATTATATGAAAAGTATTATTAATCTGAAATTTAAATCTGATAGAACATATTACAGTTTTATTTCTTAAATCAGACAACTCCAAGATATAATTTTAACTCCATGAAAGAGTTTATAAGTTTCTTTCCACTTTATAAAGCCAGGGCTACATGTTGTGATCACATGTAAGCACATGGGGTGAGGTAAAGAATTCAATATAGATTGTGCAAAAAACTGGAATAATTTATCTAGTGGGGAACATGAAATTGAAATTTGTAGTTAGTAATGGAGAATTAACTTAAAATTAAATGTACTCGTTATTGTTTGTAGACTCCTTGGAGATTTCTTAATGTTGGTTTCGGAACAGTAAGAAGAAAGCCAGCATCTAAGCTTGTCAGCATTCTGTTGCTCGATGTAGTGGCTGGTTCTGTGTGTCAACTTGATACAAGCTGGAGTCATCACAGAGAAAGGAGTTTCAGCGGAGAAAATGACTCCATGAGACCCAGCTGTAAGGCATTTTCTCAGTTAGTGATCAAGTGGGGAGGGCCACTTGTGGGTGGTGCCATCCCTGGATTGGTAGTCTTGGGTTCTAT
>JADRCC010575045.1:0-22185 GCA_019843855.1 Hylomyscus alleni | reverse complement strand
AAAAAAAATTAATCATTACTATCAGAATAACCAGATAATGATTTTATGTAATGTAACAATCGAGGAGCCCAAGTGTTAGCTTATGCATCCAGAGTCATCCAGTTATTGAGTAGTGGAGCTTCAAAAGTGTGCTCTATGCCCAGATCTGCCTGGCTCCAAGACCTGATTTCTTTTCTTTGATCTGTGCTGCCTGCAGGGCCAGCTGGAGTGGTCCTTGGCACACATGGTCTCCAGAATTCATTCACATGCCATCCGTATCCACTAAGCTGCTTACCCTAACAAAGACACATGATGTTGGCCAGTTTTGTTTCTGCTTTTATACATGATTTTTATGTCTTCTTGGAAGGCTGTTTTCTCAATTAAGCAGCATGACATGATGAGAAAATCGAGATGAGGTTGGCCATACATTTAAAATATGTCTCCTTTCCTCTATGGAGAGTCAAACTTGATTCCATTCTGCCTATTTTAGTTTGCTAGATTCCTCAGTATTTTTAATTAAAAAGAATGTGTATGGGACAAGGAGTACACATGGTGGGATTGATTGCTCTGGCAGCATGTGTATAGTAGAGGATTGCAAAGTTGATCATCAATGGGAGGAGAGGTCCTTGGCCCTGTGAAGGTTCTGTGTCTCAGTGTAGGGGAATGCTAGGGCCAATAAGTGGGAGAGGGTAGAGTGGCAAGCAGGGGGAGGGGGGAGGCAACAGGGGTTTGTTCTTGTTTTTTGTTTTTTTTTGTTTGGAGGGGAAGCTGGGAAAGGAGAAATCATATGACATGTAAATAAATAAAATATCTAATAAAAAAAGAAACAAACAAAAAAAAAGAATGTGTATGGGAGTTCTACCCGCACATGTTTGTGAATCACGTGAGTGCAATGTGCAGTGCCCAAGCAGGCCAGAAGAAGACATCGGAGCCCCTGGGACTGGAGTTATAGACAGTTGTGAGAAGTCATGTGGGTGCTGAGATTTGAACCCGGGTTCTTTGCAAGAGCAGCCAGAGTTTTGAATGGTAGAGCTATCTCTCCAGACATGATTCTTCACTAAATTTGAACTGCAGAATGTGCTCTAAAACCCAGAGTAGCAATAAAAGAACCATGTTTTTTATGATTCATACCTAAATAGCAAATAATCTTAGGCCCTTCAGCAGGAAAGATGGGCTCTGGGTTAGGACACACAAGCCCAGGCTGTAAGCTATTTCCCTCAGCTTGCCACCATGGAAACTGCTGGGACGCTATAGTGTTGTCCTGTCACCTAGATACTCTGTTAAGTGTGTTGCAAATTCCCATGAAATATCAAAACTGTATATTTTGGGACTAGAAGTTTATTTATGTTGGGTAGTGGCATATGATCGAATATGATGTTATCCCATCATGTGTGTGCGTATTTGAAATAGATATAAACCTATAATTTTTAGAACATAAATCTGTAATATTTAGACTCCGTAAACAAAGGTTGACCATCATACTAGTTACTGAAGATAGCCAGCCCAGTGTATCAACTAAGCAGCCAGAAGTCTCAGCAGGAGAGGAAGAAGAAATAGAAGTCTTTCCACGATTTCCAACATTCCTTGAAGCAAAGATCTTTGTGACAGTAGTCCTCGTTACAGGCATGTTAAAGGCACGCACGTCTCTCAAAACCCAGTGGTGTGTTTGTTTTCTCTCTTGTCTTATGAAAGGCGGATCAAGAACGAAGATTGTCTTGTAAGTCAATCATATTTAGTGTTCATCCCTGCCTTTCTTTAAGTGGACAACTGAATGTCTTCTGAGCAGTTAAGTGCCATAGTGAGAATCCCTGCGGAGGAGGGGAGGCTCCAGGCTTGTACCCTGGGAGGGGGGTTGGCATAGGACAACAAGCAAAATAAAATAATAGCAAATAAGGTATTAAGGATCAAAGAAGGCTTTGAGAATCTGTGGTGTGCTCTGGCAGAAGGAAAGTGACAAGTTCTGCTTAGTTGTTGGGCTTAGTTGTTGGGGAGGTCACTTGATCTGACATGTAATTTTGTGGATTGTTTAGAGTTTCTGTGATGCAAAGTCTAGCAAATTATGAGGACACTGTTGAGGAGATGGATTTATTTGAACTTCTTGATCTTTTTGACATTATTCATTCAGCCCAAAGCTCATTCATTGCATCATGAAAAAATATCTGCAGTTTTAATTTCCTTATATTTCTATTTAAAATTTTTTACTTTTTTTTTCTGTATTTGCATTGTTTCTACTCCTCTTTCTTCCCAGACCCAACTCTCCCTGTGTTCTATCCCCACTTCCTCTGCCATCCTTCTATTTCTCTGTCTCTGCCTCCCCGCAGTGTATGTGTGTTATATGTATGTATGTATGTATGTATGTATGTATGTATGGGTATGTATGTGTGTATGTGTGTATGTATGTATATATGTGTATATACTTTTCTGCTGAGTTGATTTAGTCTTCCTTGTATGTATATGTGTTTATGGCTGACAACCTAGGATTGGATAATATACCAGGGTCTTGCTCCTGGGGCTGACTGATTGGAGCTCTCTCAATATCCATTAATTACCTGTAGCTCTTCATCTAGGGGTGGGGCCTTGTGAGATGATCACCTAGCAATTGGAGTTGGAATGCCAATTTCTATTTATCATTTGTTTCCACATTGAAAAGCAGCTTCACTGGTTATTATTCAATGGATTCCTTGTTGAGTGCCCCTTCTTTCTGCTCTGCTCACAGGCACACCCACAGGTTCTCCAACTGTCCATGTGCATTTGATTAGTACTCCATCTCATGAATCAGCCTTTATGTATTCTCACAGATTTTTCACTGTCTTTTTTCATAATAGATACCAATAATTAAAAAAAACCTGGTAATTATAGCTTTGGAAACTACCAAGTATCTTACAACATGTAGAACAGTTTGTTTATAAGGAGATGAAACAAACCAAGCAGTTATGAGATCTTGAAACAAAAGAGCAATGGAATTAGGGAAGAGCTTTTGGAGGGTCTAGAACACACAATCCATCATTCTATTATCAATGGGAGGCTGTTTACATACAGTGCGAATTTAAAAGGAACATGAAATTTAGAGAGTATGGAGTTTAAGTTCTTTGGGGTCACTGTCTATACGGAAGAGAGAACTGTACTCTGAATTAAAAGGATCATTTTTGTTGCCTGTATACATACAATCTGGAGGGGTGGGGAGAAGTGCAGGGTCTCATGTATCCCAGGCTGTCCTTAAATTCTCCACGTAACTGAGAATGACTTTAAATTCCAGTGCTGGATTACAAGCATTACTAATCCAGTTTAATGTGGTGCTGAGCATCAACCAAGACCTAGATGCATGCTAGGTAGGCACTTGAGAAACTAAGGTAGCTCACCAGCCTTGTGCACCCATTATTCTAAATGCTTGGGACTAGAAGTCTTTGATATTTCAGCTTTGAAACATTTACACATGTGTAAGGAGGTATGTTCTATATGGGCCTCAATTCTAAACATGAAATTTGTTTCATAGAAGCTTTGTGTATGTTTCATGAATTTGGTGGAATTCTTTAGCATACCTGTGGGGTTTTTTTGGGGGGGGTATTGTTGCTGTTGTTTTTGTTTTGTTTCGTTTTATTTTTCATATCATGTTCACTTTGTATTTCATGAGAAAATTTGACATCGTGTAATTGCAGTTGTACGAAGAAAGTCACAGGTGTGCTTACATCTCATGTAGTCAGAACTCAGATAATTCAGACTTCAAGAATTTCTGCGTACTCTTTGCCTCTTTTCTTAATTTGACCAGGCAGAATGTTCTAGAAGGAAATAGAAGAAAAAAAAAAAAAACCACCCAGACTGTTGTTTATCAAGACATCACCTGATCTGTAGATAGTAATTCAATACCTTAAAACTGCACATAAGGGCTTCCTGTCCTAAGGATGTGATTCATTTGGGAAAAGAAATAGAACAGTGATCTTGCACTAATTATGTGAGTTCTCTCTATAATTACTACAAAATTATAAGTTACAGTAATTTCCATTGCTCCACCAGGAAAAAAAAATGAAGTTACTCTGAATGATAATGGCAAATTAGATGGTATATTATAAAAACATGGAATTGCACAAGCAATTCGGATCACCATGATATGTAGTATTTCCCGAGATGCATTCTATTTCATTATTTGATTAAATAAAAACCATGGCTGTGCACATTCTTAGGCTGACTCACTCCCAGAGTGGAGTAGGTACCAGCACTCCCGGTGATGACAGAGATATCAGCAGTCAGTACTCCAGGACACATTCTGTCACTAAGGGAATTTACACACCAAGTGACAATGGGGAGAGGTATGACCTTGCTAACCCGGTGGAGTATTTTGTACTGGAAATGGCAGAGGTCATCATTTCTGTGCATTTCATTTCTGTCTGATGATCCCTGAAGACTGCAAGCACTACTCATAGAAGGAGAAAGAGAGCGAATGCCATGCAATCAGACTTAGAAGTCCTTAAAATCGAATACAACCAGACACGAACATCATTCTGCATCAGAATCCCATGTGCCTCAGCAGGAGAACACATTTACCCTCAGAGTCCTTCACACTTGAGTCTTGGAGAGGCCATCTGCTCTTGAGTATTAAACTCTTTATAGCTTATTTGAGGACGATATTTCCTTTTCACGGATATTTGAAGGAGCAAGTTAAAATGTACAACATGCCAGGGGTGCACCCCATTTCTCAAGCAATTTTTAGTAGGAGTTATCATCTGGTGTAGGGGTACATACCTGCAATCACAGTACTGAGGCAGGAGGCTCTTCAGTTCAGTGACAACCTCAGTTATGTAGAAAACCCCTCTCTCGTGAGAAATTAACATGCCACATGCTCTCTCCAAATATTTGTCTTTAAGAACTTCTGATTACATTGGCAGTTTTTCCTCAGTAAAATCTCAGCCCAGGCAGTACCAAGTGGGCAACGTACTCAAAGGCTTCTTTACCTGTTGGAACAGATTTGAGTTTCTCAAATATTTCCCAGTAGGTACTCTTTTTAGCATCTGGGTAATAAGTCAGATAATGAAGGTCAAATATTGTATGTGGGCTGTCATATAGAGGACTGTCATCCCTTCCTCCATGCCCACTGTATTCTCCCCATGCTAAGGAAACTTCACCAGTGAAATGGAGGTTAAGACGTTCACAAGATGTGAGCAGTGGCACATTTCAATATGAAACCATGGCGCATCGCTCTCTCTTCTGTTCTCAATAGAACCCACTGTTTTTCCTGTCCATATGAAGGAACGGTTTTGGAAATTTGAGAATTATGATCAAATCAAATGTGGATCTGATCAACTGTGCTGAGTTTCTAAAACCGAAGATAAGATCAGATAGCAAAAATGACTACTACTCTTTCAATAGAAAAGTGTTTGCAGAAACTATTTGTGAGTGCGATTCTTCAGGTTCCCACACATTGTGGCAATAGGTTGACCATTTTCTAACAAAGGAGAGGGAGGATGGCTTTATCTGTCTACTCCAGGTACAAGCTTAAAGAAGGGAGTCGGGCATGAAGTTCCGCTTTTGGTCAAGTATCTAACCAGGAAAGGACAGGTTAGATTTCTCTCAGACTTTAGCTCCTGAGAAAGCAACTCAGCCCCAGTGGAAGGCCATGCATCCTAGAATATTTGGTAGAACAAACTGGCCTTTATAGGAGAGAAAGGACACAGAGCTTAATGGGAAGGCAGAAGGGTGTATCAGGGAAGAGATGGAAGGGGGAGCATGATTACAGTCAAAACACATTGTGCAAAGTTCTCAAATGACTAATATTTTTAAGAAAAGAAAACCTGTATCTTCCCTTCTTCCTTCCCTCTTCTACCTTCCCGGTAATCTTCTTTCAGAGCTAGCTGTGATGGCAGCAAGGACCTAGATGATGGTGGGGTCTTAGCATTGGAAAGAATCTGGAACAGTGGCCAACCAGTCAGTGAGAGTCACTTACAAGAAGAATCTCCAAGTAGCGTCTTGTACCCAGAGGTGAACCAAAAAATACATTCATAGTCTAGCTTGAAACCAACGCAAGAGATGCAGTTGCTGACTATAACAGAATGCTAGTTTTCCTGTTCTCCTCGATAAGGGCAGTACTAGATGGCATCAAGAAGATTGTGAGAATTTTCTTCTTCTTAGAAGGGGAGAGAAATAGAATCAGCCCTAACCTGTGGCTTTGCTGCTTTCAAATCAAAAAAACGTTTAAAGTATTATTCAATGTTAGTCTTACTACGTTCACTTACGGAAATACTTGGCAAAAAATGAGATTTTATTGTATTAATTATATGAAATGTATAAAATTGGGCCATAATCTTCATTGCTGTTAGATATTCTGTGATGAGTATAGAAGTTGACTTAAAATAAATGCACATGCCAACCAGTGTTCTAGAAATTCAGGTTCTACAGCCCCCCCAAAAATCTTAGGATATGTCAAATAACACCTCAATAAAAACATATCAGTCTCACACTACTTGCTTAGTCACCGATTATATTAGGCTGAAACCAAAATTTGCATTCTTCACATTCCTTTCTCTAGGACTCTTAAATTTCTTTTAAAATTATATATGTTTCACTTACGAATTTTCATATATACTTTAGAATTTTCTACAGGTTATTCATATACCAATAATTACCAGAATTTAGGAAGAAGAGGGGGGATAATAGGATTTCAATCCCCTTGTATTATAGTATATATAAGCATATACCTAGGATTATGTATATATGTCAAACATACATGGCATTTAAAGTCTTAAATTGACTGTAAACTGCTCAGAAATTATATTTTCTCCATATAACACATATAACCTATCAACCACCAAGCCTAGTGAATTATAAATGTTAGGATTTGAAGACTTTCCCTAATAAAGATAATCCAATGTCAATGCTGATTCCACTAGACTGTAGAGTGACATTAGGACTTATGGAGGCATGAGAGTCCCAGGAAGATGAAGCCAGTCTGTTTCTGTTTAGATTTTCTCTCTCTAAAGGCATGGACTCAGAGCCAGACTGAACTTCAAACAGTGAAATGGATAGATTAGAAAACTGAGAGTTGGGACTAGAGAGATATCAAAGTCTCTTCCTGCTAACATTAGAGACTGAGATTTAGTTCCCAGCGCCTATGTCAGGGAGAGCTCACAACCACTTGCAACTTCTCTTCTCATCTCCACAGGCGAGAGACACACACAGACGAGAGGCACACACAGGCGAGAGGCACACAGGCAAGAGGCACACACCAGCGAGAGGCACACACACACACACACACACACACACATACACACACACACACAAAACACTCACATTTGTTTAGGCTCACACGCATACACATAAAATAAAAAGAAACATATTTAAAACAATAATACTTAATGTTATTTCTGCCCTGATATTTCCTCAGTCATGATATTCTGTCAGTAAGAATAATATATGACATTCGCTGAGCTAAGAAGATTGCATAAAACTGATTGTCTCTATCTCTGAAGACATTGATGTTTTTAAGAACCCCAGGTGTTCTCTTCTGTATCAAAAGTCCCAAGTCATACCACACGAGAAACAAGGTGTGTATTGATTAGGTCCTGTCTCCTATAAAGTTAAGGCTACAATAATTGTTCTGATGTATGCATATTAGATTAAGATATAAAAGCAGAACTTTTCTAAGAAAAAACAGACTTCTGCCTATATTATTGTATGATCAGGTGTAATTACTATTATAGTATAAAATTGTGTGTGTGTGTGTGTATGTGTGTGTGTGTGTGTGTGTGTATGTATGTGAACACATGCATGCACAAAGTTACAAGAAAAGCATCCCTGGCTTGGCAACTAAATTAAAGTGTTTCCATTTGTAACCACAGGAAGGGACACTATTTTCTCTACTAAAAGTAAAAGTGTTTCCCCGGCAGCATGACAATTTCCAACACACTTCAGAAAAAAATTCTTAAACTGTATGTTAAATCTTGCATTTTAAAATGACAGATCTTCCTTGGGGCAAAGCCCTCCCTGTGGAAATTATTTTCTTCATGACTCATCTTAGAGAATGCTGTAATTTTCTCCCAAGTTTGCCATTCTCTCCTCCCTCCGTGCTCGCTTTTCTTTGATGGAAAAGTTCCCCTCTGTGGCATAGCCTCAGAGATTTAGAACTTCAGATGGTGAGCAATTGAGGCTATTCCTGTGACTCTCTTCTATATCTTGACCCCAGAGGAGGAGGTAGAGCTTGACCTGGGAGTCTTGCTTTCCTTCTCTGAGTGGTTGCCCTTGGCGATGAGATTGGACTGGCTCCCTGGAGACAGGAGCTCTGTCAGACAGGTTATCGGGGACGTAATAATGAACCCGCATTCCATCTAAAGGGCATTCTCCTGGTTAGATCAAACCATTTGCTTTCTCACTGCTCTGCTTACTATCCAATCTGGCTCTTTCCTGTGACTCTCTTCTCGAATGGTTCTGGAACTGCCCTGCCTACATATAAGAGCCCAGGACAGAGCTATCCTAGAGGATATTTCTTGAAAGTAAACAAAGATGGATAGAGATGTGAAGAAGCCACTTTACTCCTCTTATTCTCCTAAATTTAGTGGGGAAGGCATGGCTCATGTTCCTTCCAGTCTCATTTGTCTCCCCATCAGCAGAGGGAAGACACCTGAGGTGGTACTCAAGATTCTGTTCTGCTTTGCAATAGAGTGAGGGAAGGCACCAGCCTGAGTGTCTTCCTAGGAGCCACATAGAAGAATGAGAGAACTCTGTCCTCTGACCCCTGTGCTGACATTCCCCCTTCCTACCCACTACAATCAATCAATATATAAATGTTAAAATTAAAATTTCTGCATTCCTTCCTAACTGAAAACTTCAGTCTTTCTGACTAAAGACAAAGTACATTCTACTAAGCAGATGCAATATATTTTGATATCTCAAAAAACAAAACAAAATAAAACCTTGCTCGGAGAGTAACATGTTTTCATGTAGAATTTTTTCTTTTTATATTTTGATTGATTCTCACCCTTCCCACCATGACCCTTCCTTACTTTCCTCTTTGTGCCCAGGTTCCCTACCACACACAACTTAAAGGAAGTCTCTTCTCTTCTAGTCTCATGGTCCCTTTCGAAGTTCCTGCATCTTCCCCGAATTATCTGAACCAGGGCATGCATTTTTACAGTTAGAGGCTGAAATTAATTTTGGAGAGAGAACATGCAGTTTTTCCCTTTCTGAAATTCAGATACTTTATTCAGTATAATGTCTTGCAGTTACGTCCACTTTCCTGCAGATTTCACCACTTGTATGTGTGTGTGTGGGGGGGTGAGGGATTGTTTGTTTGTTTGTTTGTTTAATATGGCCAAATAATATACGTTATGTACTTTCATTATCTGCTCATCCCCTGATGCTCATCTTGTCTGATTCTGCTTCCTGGATCTTGTGAAAGGAAAGCAGTAAACATGAATGTTCAAGTGTCACTGTGTGGGTAAAGAGGCTTTTCTGAAAATGCCCAATATAATACTGCTGGCCTTGGAGGTATACTACTTTAAGTGTTTTTGAGGAACATTCATATTCTCTGCTCTAACTAGAACCATCTCCAAATCTAAAGAAAATACATTTAAATAATATCATTTAATCCCCTGTGTTCTTTATGTCCTTGTTTCATAAGAAACTCACTATAAAACTTAGTATTTGGTTAACTCTCTGACTTTCAGAAATTGCTTTCATGTGTGTGTGTGTGTGTGTGTGTGTGTCAAAAAAATATATTAAAGTTTTCATGCACTCCACTGTTAAAAGCAGCTTATGAAGGAGGTCCATGAAACTTGAGGTGTTGATAATATCTGTGGAGAAGAACATGTTGAGTTACACCCTTCTCTTTGTAAGACCTCTGATGATTTCGCTAACTTAGCTTAACAAGGGTCATACTTCAGAGGCTCTTGCACTGGCTTGTCTGGCAAAAGAGAAAGAACAGAGATTTTTCTATCATCTTCCTAGATGCTGAAGAACAAGGATGTTGTCATTCCTCATAGCCATCATTCAATTTGGTCAGACGTTGTAGCCCACACTTCACTAGACAATAACAGTTCTGGCGTCTCTGTCACTCATTCTTTCTTCTTCTGTTATCATTACCAACTTTCCTAAAAAGCCATTTTGCTGCAGTTTTATGCACTGCATGGTTTTTATGTCCTTCCTTACTCCACTGTGGTTACAGTGGGCCACTTCCCACAGAAATGACTTTACTATACAGTCATCTCAGGACATAAATTATACAATCAACTTCACAGGAAATTCTTCTTGGTGGTTTTGTTAGCTGATAAAGTTCTTCCTGGTGGTATTGTTAGCTGATACAGAGCATAGTGGAGGTAAGTCAGAGAGTCTGTCAAAGGCAAAGCTATTCCGAAAACTATGATGTCACTGGTAACACTAACTAGAGCTATATGCAGATGCTACTAGATTGGATTCAGGTTGTTATGTACTAAAGACGGAGTGATTGTCTTAGTCAGGGTTTCTATTCCTGCACAAACATCATGACCAAGAAGCAAGTTGGGGAGGAAAGGGTTTATTTAGCTTACTTCCACATTGCTATTGATCACCAGAGGAAGTCAGGACTGGAACTCAAGTAGATCAGGAAGCAGGAGCTGACACAGAGGCCATGGAGAGATGTTCCTTACTGACTTGCTTCCCCTGGCTTGCTTGGCCTACTCTCTTATAGAACCCAAGACTTCTAGCCCAGGGATGGCACCACCCACAAGAGGCCCTACCCCCTTGATCACTAATTGAGAAAATGTCCCACAGCTGGGTCTCATGGAGGCACTTCCCCAACTGAAGCTCCCTTCTCTGTGATAACTGCAGCCTGTGTCAAGTTGACACACAAAACCAACCAGTACAGTGATCTATTCCTGAATATCCAATCTAGGTTAGAGATGCTGGAAAGTTTCCTGAAGAGGCAGCTTGGATTAACATTTGGTATGGTGTTGCTCATACTTACTTGGATTCAGATAGTATTTAGAGTAGGTATCGTCGGCTGGAACTAGACTATTGTCATGTACAGAAAAGGTTGCTTCTAACTCCCCAACACAAAGAACAATGAACAGAGTTCAGTGTTAGAACCAATCCCACAGGATTCAAAGTCCTAACAAGCCGGTACTGATTCTCACATCGCATCAGGGACCCTACACTTACTCAAGCAGCTGTTTAGCTAGCTGTTCAGATACACATGATTAGAATGACTTCAGCCATCAACCAGCCACAGTGCTTCCAGTCTCTACACCTGGAGTTTTCTGGAGTTAGCGTTCCTTAACTGTTGTAGTTCTTGGGAAGAGTGTTCAACATCAAGGGTTGATTGAGTCAGGGTCATAAGGAAAACATCCTGCACACTCATTATTCACAAGAATGTGGTTTGGTCAATGTTATTCACTTTATGACTGACCGTTCCCTGGAACCACCCAGATGACTTATATCCTGCTTTTTGTTCTTTGACCTAGCTGGGGCAGGTGGGGTGCTTTGTGGCCAACAGGTTCCTGAAACTGGCCAGTCTACATTCTTGGATCGTTATAGAGATTTTCCATGCCCTGTTAGGTAAAGTTTATACAGTATACATTCCTACTAATACATTTCTACTAAATGCTCCTTTTTTCTTAATTCTAAAATTCTCCCACCCTACACAAGCATAATAGAATATCAGTAATATTGTTAAGAACTGGTGCTTGACCATTGGATAGGTTTCAAGTTGGTCTGGTCATTGGTTGGCCATTCCTTCAGTCTCTGCTCGATCTTTGTCACTACATTTCTTTTAGATAGAACAAATTTGAGGTCAAAGGTTTTGTGGGTTGGTTGTTGTCCTTATCACTCCACTAGAGGTCCTTCCTGGATATAGGAGGTGGCCTTTTCAGGTTCTATATATCTATTTATTTTTTGTCTGAGATAAGGTTACACACACTGACTCCTGGAAGTCTCACCCATCCTAGATCTCTGGGATTTTCCAGAGATACCCCCCATCCCCCAACCTGGCTGCTAAAGATTTCCTTTCATTTTCATGTCCCTCTGAGAACAGGGAAAGGGGTCAGGATCAGATGTGGGGAGAGACAGATTTTAATTGTTTCACCTTACTCATGGCTATATATTTTCTCAGTGTTTTTATATTCATAAAGAGTGTTTCATACAATATTTAAAGGCACCATGAGGACTGGCAGAGCACAATGCATAGGAAATAATAAAACTCCAACAGTCTGTTTAATCTGAGCAGGGGTGGAGCCAAATACTGCAATGTTAAACAGTCACATGGCTCAGTAGAGAAAAAAACATGCAGCTTTGCTTTGGTGGCAGTCCTGAGGAAAAGAAAATTAACCTCAGAGGATAAAATTGATGATTGGCTGCAACATGACCAAGCAATTCTACCACTAAGCAAGAAGTATTTATAGAGTAGTAAATGTAACATGAAAGCTTATAAAGTCACCCAGATTATAAAATCAACTTCCACAATAGACTCCAGAATTGGTATGCTATAAAACAAAGCATTAGATCAAGTGCCATAGCATAAGGGAGCCCCAAGGTGGAGGAGGAATTCCTAGTAGAATACTGCATCTAGTTTAAATCTCATACTAGAAGTTGAGAAAGACTGTTTCTCTCTAATGTGGCCAATGACTTCTGACCTCCGAGATCATGTGATGACTGAGCCTAAAGAAGGTCACCTTGCTTCCTTCAGTGTGATTCCTTAGCACCCAACACCACTGACCAACTGTGGACTAGAACGGTCTCTAGAAAACTCAACCTGGAAAATTATGCATGAGTCAAAATTACCTTAGTAGTGGGCTGAATTAGTTTGCTTGGAGTCACTTCATAAGTATCAAAGTCAAAATTGGGACCTAAAATTTTTGCAGTTTCTACAGCATTCTAGGCAATAATGAAGATGTTTTTCTAGGCATCCCAGAATGGGCATGGTTCATCTGTATGTAGTAGACAGAGCCAGCAAGTGAGATCACATGGTTGACTTAATGTCTAGGATATTGTGTGGAAGATCAAGCTTCATTCTTCTTACTCAGCTGGTCAACCAGAAGTAAGAATGTCTTTCATCCTGATACCCAGTGGCCATGTATCTAATGACCATAAGAAGCCCTTGCACAAATGCACTGGTGCTGTTGGCAAGTTCCATCTTTTATGTAACATGATGTGTAGAAGAGTAACATTACTCCCCTGGCTGGTAGATCCCTTAGTTTGTCCTCTAAACCTTAGGTGAATAAGTTTTCTTTGTATTGGAACAACAACAACAAAACTCTTTTGTGTGATAAAACAGGAAGGTGTAGCAGTATAAATTAGAGAGTTCACAGAAAAGAAATTATCTGAAACACTGCCTGCTGTTAGAGCAATGTGGTTTAGTGACACATGAGGCACTAAGGAATAAGTCTCAGATTCACAATATTAAAGACAGACTGAACCATTTCTAAACAAATCCCTGTTTCCATAGTGCTGACTAGTTTCTTACAAAGGTGGGGCATTTAAATGTGCAACCCAGTGTTATTTTTCACAACTTTGAAAAGTAGAATGTATTCTAAATTATTAGTTCTACATAGCTATTTCACAAAGCAGGTTTGCCAAAAAAAATAAATCAAAATAAATGAAAATGCAACCCCCAAATCAAACAAACAAACAAACAAAAACTGAAACTAAAACCTTAGAGATCCACAAAATGGATGTGTTGGCCTTATGAATAATATAAAGACACATAACGACTTCTCAGCTACATCCTGCTAAAGTGAGGCAGTTTGCACACAATTTCTCTCTTAATCCAGAGTTGAGTTATACAATTTTATGCCCTGAGACTTTTTGGGCAGCTGACAGGTGACCCAAACAGTGGAAGATACTCCTCATTCAAAGTCTTCTCCCAAACTTACTAACCTAAGAGCAAGTAGGCCTGCTTATAAGCATATAGTTCATCCATAAGAACCCATAGAAATCTGTCTTCTAGGATTCTACATTGGAAAGATACTTCTTAGAATGTGGGAGTCTATAAAAAAGTGTGAAAAAATTCCAAGGCTCTAAGATTGTGTTTTAATGAATGATGTTCAAATTACTACTGTGTAACACATGAAGCCAGTGAAGTTCATTCTCTTTCTGAAAGAACCTTTGGTTTCTCATACCTCTGTGCTGATCCTTTCTTTGGATTCCTCAGGCATAGTATTAGATGTAGTCAGAAAGGAATGATCTCAAGTCTTTACCAGGGTGGATATCTGAGCTGGTATCCACAGACACCAAGAGTTATCTGTGACTTCCTGTTCAAAGGTAATACATATCTTTCCTTGAAGCTCTGATAATCCTTTTGATGAATTTTAAAGAAAAGAACACGTGAGAAATGGGAATATTCAAAAGCCTCCATCTCTACAAAGGGTTCTTGCTAGATTTGGACAGTGTCATTTCCACCATATTCTGTTTATTTCAGGATCTGCTAATCTTCAAAAAGCCAAGTTTCAATACCATATTGCAACAGCATGTGGAATAGGGTTTTGTAGCTGTCTTTAGAATCTATAATCTGTCAGGGTGCTAGCTGAAAGTAGACAGATGGAGTGTTTTATAGATAATTAACAAAATAAACATCACACACACACACATTCACAAACTGGGGATTCTGTGAAAATGTTTTTATCTTGACTAGATATTAAGTTAGTTGTTATTGCTCCATACTAACTCTGTTTCTTCCATTAAAATCTGGAGGCCCAGATTAGTCACTGGGATCAAAATAGAAAATGGAAAAACATTTAACTAAATCTAGTACCTGTTAGTGACAAATCTCTCAATAGGAATGAAGTCACTGGACCTCAGCACAGATAAGAGAGAGTTTATATAGAATTCAATGTAGAGAGAGAGAGAGAGAGAGAGAGAGAGAGAGAGAGAGAGAGGCTCTTCTAGATTATGGTAAGACAAGAAAGGCAGCTCTCCTTATTTCAGAGGCTGTATTTCAGAGTTGTATCCCAATACAAAAGGAATATCTCATGTAAAGAAAACCTTAAAATTCACCAATAATCTGTTAGTATTGATGTTCAATACAATTACTTATGATTCACAAATATAGATGTTTTTCCACTTTTAGTGTCTTGCTTTAACTTTCTTTGGAAAATTGATGTCTTCACTGTAGAAGACTTGTAACTCTTTTGATAGTTTTATACCAAGATATTTAATTGTCTTTGATGCTATTGTAAATGGGAGTGTTCCCTTGATATCAGTTTGTTTTTTTTTGGTGTTATATAAAAAGACTACTGAGTTTTGTAAGTTGCTTTTGTACTGTGCCACTTTGCTGAAATTTTGGATTGTTTCTAGAAATTTTCTGATGGAATTCTTTGGATCTCTTTTTATAATGCCACATCTTCTGCAAATGGGCATGATTTGAATTCTTTTCCTATTTTATTCTTTAATTTCCTTCTCTTGCCTTATTGCTCTGGCTAGTGTGTCTAACACCACATTAAGAAGAAATGGGGATAGGTGAGAGCCTTGTCTTGCTCCATTTAGGATAATATTAGCTGAGCTTTTGTCATATATAGCCTTTATTAAGTGGAGGCCTATTGTTTTTCAGTTCCATCCTCTGTAGGACCTTTATCATGAAAGCCTGTTGGATTTTCAAAGGCTTTTTCACATATTGAGATGATGATGTGATTTTTGTCTTTATATCTATTTATATGATTTATTTACTGACTTACATATGTCATACTAACCTTGTATTCCACAAGTAAAGCCAATTTGTTAATGATGGATGGCTTTCCTGATATGAGTTTGTATTCAGATTGGGAATATTTTATTGAGGATTTTTATATTTATGTTTCCCCGGAATCCAGAAATCCAGGACTGTAATTCCCTCCCCCCACCCTCTCTCTTGGTTGTGTCTTTACCTAATGAGGGTATTAGAGTAATACCAGCTTCATAAAATGTGTATTATTTTTCTTTTCATGGGGGAATAGACTGCAATAGTAAATTTTCATGATTCAAAATAAGAAAAAAATCCAGTTCGCAGGAATAGGACAGTTCAAACCCATTGATGGGGGGGGGGGGGACTGATATTCCAAATGAAATTTCAGATTACACATTGGCAATAGAAACAACTAATACATAAATATGTAACATTAGCTTAATTCATAATGTAAAAGACATGTGTACTGAAAAATATGCAATCTTGGTGAAAGAATCAAGGGAAATACAAGTAATTAGAGAGATATATTTTATAAATTAGGTATTAATTTTGTTTAAATATCTAGCTTATCTAAAATTATCGTCAGATTTGGTAAAATCTATCAAGGATTCTATGCCATGGTTTTATAGAAAAAGAACAACAAATGCAAAAATTTGCATTGAAAAGCAAAAGCAAAGTGTCAAAACAATTCCAGGCAGAAAGAACATAGCTCTAACCATTCATTTCACACTGTCTGTCTTCCAAATACACAACAAAGCTGTAGTAATCAAAATGCCAAGCCACCAGTATTGAAAATGGAAACACTGAGCAATGGGATTAGATAAAATGCTCAAGCAAGCATGCACCGCCAACTGTCATTTGACACAGTGCCAGGAATACCCAAGGAAAGAGGCAGGCTATGTAGCATTGTAGCTTACAAAACTAGCATACATATAAAAAGAAAGTTGACCTAGTCTTACGTAATGAATAAAAGTCATCTCAGAATGAGTTAAATACTAAAATCTAAAACCTGAAACTACTTGAAGAAAATAGGAGATAAAGCCTAAAATAATTATTGGAGCAAACTAGAATCCTTTAGCTACGCCTCCAAAATTCAGGTCAGGAAGGAAAAATTTGAGCAATCAGACTCCATCAATATTATGCTTCCAAACAGCAGTATAAATGATGGAGAAGAGTTGAAAAGGCAATCTATAGAGTTCATAAAAGATTTGCAGCTCATATGTCTGAAAAGACGTTGACGCTCAAAGATATAGGCACTGCTAAGAAGGACATGGAAATGACCCTCAAGCCCAGAGAAAGATGCTCAGCCACCCATCCTGGAAATGCCCATGATAATAGTAAGCAATCACTCTATACTTGGTATCACAACTCTATAAAATAATAAAAGGTATCAAGAAATGACAAGGATGCAGAGGAAAGGGAAGTCTCAGTAATAGCTTGTATGAATGTAATTTAGTATAGCCATTATGGCAAGTGTCAGTGCAGTTCACCAGAAAGCTGAAATTTGAATGACCCTTTGAGCCATTCTCCTTCTGGGAAAGTACCCAAAGGGGCTGAAATAAAGAGGTTAAAGAAAAGTTTGCGATAAACTGCCATGTTTAATGCGTGTTCTCCACAGCAGGCTACATAGAGAACTGCCTTAGTTTCCATCAACAGGTGAATGGAGAATGAATATTTAGAACAAGCACACAATGGGGTACTAGTAAGCACTGCAAAAGAATGAAATCCCGTCCCTTGTACCAACGTGGATAAGCTTAGAGCACATTACGTTAAGTGAGTCTGGCAAAGAGAAATGAACAATGTCTTCTGATATCACTTGTGGAGAGAGGAGCAATCACAGACAGAGGTAGAAGTAGAGGAGGAAGGAACGGAAGCTGCTCTTCAAGGCTAGCTCATCTTTGCTGTGCTCAGAGAGGAAGTTCTGAGATCTCCGATGGGTCAATGATTGCATTCTGTATTAAGATATTACACATGCAAGATCACTAGAACAAATCTTTATAGAACGCCTTGCACAAACTAAATGCTGTGGTGGTTTCCCAACTGCCTTGCTATATCTTTCTACATTGTAAAGGTGTATAAAATCATCTCATTGCCAGCCTTGAATATAATAATTGTGCTATTTTCAACAAACATGATATCATTGAAGATATTTGTAAAAAAAAAAAAAAAAAAAAAAAAAGCAAGGAAGGGCTGGGTGGAAACTCCAGCATCATCGCAGATGAAGACTCATTTTCCCTACTGATTCCACAGAGATGCTAGTTAAAGCTGGGCATACTCAGTTTCTATTTGTCTTATGGAAATTATCTGGAAACAGGGTACAAATCTGGGCAATGTAAACTTGCAGGCAGAGGTACTTCTAGCTTCATGTAAACCCTCCAATAGAAAGTCCCCCTGGAAGGGTGGGCTACCACAGCTCATGAGCACTAAAAGCTTCATTTACTCAGAGCCTTTGCTTTTCAAGAACAAAACCAATTTAGTTAAGAAGAAAAACGCTGTACAATGTCACCTGCATGTCTTCTTGTTGGCATTCAGGTCTATGAGAGTAGAGATCCTGATTATACCTGTTGTATGTGAAGCTTGAACATGAGAGCACTGTCTAATTGTCAAGCTTATTGTGGGGCTGACTTAGGGGTGGAAGAACTCTGGTCAACGCCAGTCAATCCTTCTCACTGAGTTATGTGGATCTTTGGAAGCAGCATCTACTCCCATGGACTGTAGACAGGTGACACCACTGGAGTGCCTACGAGACTGATGCGGCTTAATCAAGGAATGCTGGCTGATACTCTCACAATGAGTCTGATCACACGAAGGCAAGTGTACAGCCTGACTTTGATTGAAGAATAAGAAGGGTGGGAAGTGCACTTTGCTGTCTGTCTCTTCTCAGTCTCTTAGAACTTACAGTAAGGTAAAGGCTATGTTCTACACTAACTGTTTAAAACTATGAGTTTCAAATTTCAGGACCTCCTTTATTTTGCTTGATATATTTTGTAATGGATTTTTCCCACTCCCACTTCCTTGATTCATTTTTTTGGGTGTGTCCCATTGAACTAATGGATGGTGACTGAATAATTAAAATGCAGTACATATATACAGCAGGATTTTATTCGGAGGCAAATAAGGATCCTCTTTTCTTTTAAAGGTTTTAGGTATCATGATGTTTGGTGTTTTAATCTCTGACCCATCCCTATATCTTCAAAACAAAATCACTAGCTAACAGTGAAACCCTAAAACCTTACATTCCTGGGATCCTTAAATGTTATTTGCCTAGAAAGTGATTACATGCTGAGTAACAGTGCAAAAATTGGCATGGTACTCCAGGACATGGAGCAAGGTTTAACTACTTAGAAACTTTCAGTAGATGTCACTTTACAGCCCTATCTCCTTCCTTTGATGACTTTCTGGTAATTGGAAGTTCTTTGGAAGAAGCTCACAGCTGTCCTCAACACAGTTTAAGTCATGTAGGATATAGAAAACACACCCTCATGGTAACAGAATCTGAGGAAACTGAATGATGTGCAACAGAAGCTTGTCTCTCTAGCTGTCTCAAGTCCTAGGCTCCTGAAATAGCTTGCACATTGGAAGTAAGTTTTGAGTAAACACCTAGAAGCTATATATTTTCTCACACTAGCACCCCCTCCAACATAGACAGCTACCAAGTAACTGACTCTGGGATCCCTCACTGAAGTTTCAACTCTGAGCTTTGGTGTACTTCCTTGGTCTAAGCTATGATCCTTCAGAAAATTATAGTCCCTATATTCTATAATGTTAACAACTGTCATATGGTATGTCAGCCCTCAACTCCATTCTTAAAGGGAACATAAACCCTAAAGAAACATTTTCTATTCAGAGCATATTGTTGCCCTCTTGATCTTTTAGACTCTGCAGAGGTCAGTTTTCACTCTTTGCCTGGTTGTACTGGAACAACCTTTACAGATGAGCCTCACACCATTCCTCTTCCCACTGTCTAAGTCATCACTAAGATATTCTCTTAATGTGCATCTATGATATTGTCAGAGCTAAATGAAATAAATTTCTTCCTTGAAGGTAAAACCAGGGGCCTCACCACGGCACATAGTTCCCTGGTGACCAGTCATGTCTCCCTCTATGAATGACCTCCCTACTTATTCTGTGTATACTGTGTAGAATCCTAACATGGGGCTGTGACTAAAGCATCTCTCCACTGAACAACTAAGCACCTATGTATAATCTACAAACCATTATTCATCAGCATCTTATGGACTTAGCTACTGTGCAAGGTTCAGAAAGTCTTCCCTTTCTTAACAGGTGCAAGGTGGATGCTCTCCTCTTCTCTGCTCACATAAACCCGGGACATCTTTGTAACAAAGCAGTTAACAAGATCTATCAGCCCCTTCTCTGCTACAAACTGAGATCAGCATGGAGTCTTCAGCAGACAGGGTTCGTGTTTGTGTGTGTGTGTGTGTGTGTGTGTGTGTATGAGTGTGTACACCTGGTCCCTACCAGACTCAATCACCAATATGTCTCAAATAAATAACCTATTGTATCCTCTTGATCACTGAAATGAAGTGTCACATTCTTAATAGAATATTTTTGTAGCCTTCTAAAGGTTATAGAAAACATTTTCAAGGTACATTGAACCAATTACGTTCTACCAATTTTACCAAATTTCCATGTTGCCTACACATGTGAATTTAAAAGGAAAGGAAGGCAGTGAGACAGCCATGAGCTTCATGCTGCCTTGCTGGCTTATCTGCTACTGCAATGCACAATAAAGTCTTTGTTGAAGGAGCTTATTTCCCCATGGAAGTTGGGGCACAGATTATACATAAACATGAATTAGTTGATCTTCCTTCAATACTTCAAAAAAAATTATTTCTACCAAAAGCAGTAGATTCCAAACACACAAACACTCTACAAGGAAATGTGTTTGTTTGTTGTTTGTTTGTTTGTTTTATGAGCAATCTAGACATGATAATCACTTGGCAAAGGCAATGGTTTCTGGTTTCCTGGGCTACTGCAGGGCAGTCTTCAACTGTGTGATAAATTGAACATGTTGATAACAACAAAAACACTGAAGTGCCTTCATTTGAAGACTTAGCAGAGTGAATTTTGCAAGGATTGGGCAAATTGACAAGTGTTGCCAACAAGATTGGAGAGTGTACCCCAGCCTTCCTCTTCAAAGGCTGCTATCACTGTATAATTTATGGTATAATTACACACAGATGTCTTCCAGAATGAAAGTCAATGCAAAGGCCGAATCATAAACACGTACTCACATAATAAGCCCTATGAACCACTACTCAAACATGCAAGTGTCCACTCAAGAAAGGAATATCTGAGAAATCTTGTTAAACTGCATCCACTTGCTTCTGCAACATATGTTCTTAAATGTCAAGTGAGAGAAAGGAAGAGTCTGGGATGCTGTTCTCTATGGCAACAGGTGATGTTTTCTCACCTCGTCCCTGAATCTTACAGGAAAACAAACACAAGGGAGGAGAATGGATTTGGCAGGAGATGAGCAGAAGCCCAATGTTAATTCTTCCGCCTGTTCTTAAGTGCTCAGCTGGACAAGCTAATGGCCATAGATTCATGAAAGCAGGGCTCTCTGTGAACACACCAACACAATTGATTTGGATGGCGCCATAGCTGTAGAGTAATAGGCACCACTCCAAACACACTTGACAATCTTGAATATTCAAAATTGAAACACACTATGTCTGGGATGTTTGAATTCCTTTCAGTTTGAGCTACAAACATGGACAATAAAACAGCAGCCTCTGACTGCAGCGCCAGGATATCTGGGAGAGCACAAAGAGAAATACTCACCTTCTCTCCACTCTTGTGATCATCTGTTCTCCAGTCTCGTGCTGACTCTCAAGGAGTAGGCATCATCCAGGAGCTGAGGAACACAGTCTGTTCACCTGCAGACGTGATGGAAAGAACAGTTTCTAATGTTTCACAAGCAGATCTGGGAAGTTACCTTTGGCAATATGCAACTACATGCTACTCCAAAGGTACAAATTCTAGAGCCAGTGCTAAGAAAAGAGATTGTAACTGAAAGTACCACCTTGACTCATGGAACATAAATCTCAGCTGAAGAGCGCTGTGTCATGGGGCTTTGTGGATCTGAGTATAGCTGCACCTGGAGATTGGATATATAAGGGTGAAGCTGGGGTCTGCCTTTGAACGAGAGCTGAGGCTCTACCTTCCTTTAGAATGCAGTGCATAGGCAGTTCTATCTATTCAACAATCCTGACAAGAGTCCTCCTGTCTCTGTGACAGGCTAAACAATGAGGCCGTTGTTTTCTCCTGAGGTAGTTTAGTTGCGTGAGCCCCTGACTCATGATAAATAGGAACATCATTAAATTAGACAGAATCATGTAGAATTCCTGCAAGGAAAATCAGGAGCCACCTGCTTCTTGGGATTAGTGTTCCTGCTGTGAACTCACCCTGCCCACAGACATCTCTTGCTTTCCATCTTCAGTAGTTAACAAAACACACAGAATAATTACTGGGTAATATGAAAAAAAATATATTGAATTATAAACAGGAGGCACCAGCCAGATGTTGGTAGAATTGATTAGACATGGGGCGCTGGCCTTGTTGAGTCTATTGAC
>JADRCC010575044.1:0-24279 GCA_019843855.1 Hylomyscus alleni | reverse complement strand
TGCTCTTCTCCACTGTCCTCTCTGATTAGTGGATTAGTTCTTTAAGTGCCTACATGTAATATTCCTCCAAGAGAGAGACATTTTGAAGAGTGAACAAAATCAGGGCCCCTTGAGCAAAAATGTATCAGTTCCCTTCTGGATCTGTTACCTTCCCACCAAAATGTTTTAATAGTGTATTACCTTACCTATGACAGGCCACACCCACATTAAACCCTGATCACTTACGTATAGGGAGTAGGAGTCTATTAAATATGCACAAGAGTAAAGGCAATAGTAGCAAGTCATGCATGTTAATGGCTTACTATGGGGTCACAGTAGTATAGACAATCACCATCTTCTCTCTTTTATATAAAACCTCAATTTGAATAAAAATCATAAGCATATTACTTCCTTATTATATTTCTACTTTGTTTCTTGGCGCACAACAGTTGTTAGACTTCAGATATCTAAAACGACAGGCTTCTGTCAGAATTGTCAACTACTTGGTTGAAAACACAAGCCATATGTTTAAGACTGATTCTTCTCTTTCCAGTAATATAAGATACTCATGACACAAAAATCAAACAAATTTGCAGAAATATTTTAATATTTTAAGCTGAGAAAAAATAACCTTATTGAATGATATATTCATAATAATTATTTTGCAACTCGAGTGCATTTTTTCCCCATAGTTAGGAACAAGAAAACATAGAACTTTTTATATGACTTGAGAGTTAAAAAAAAAAAAACCGACAAACCGTTCAGCACAAAAAAGCTGTCATTTATCACAAATAAATTAATTAAAAATGTTAGTGAAAATTAGCAGCCAAAAAGAGTTGTTTTCCACAAAGTAGAAACAATAGAATAAAACCAATCCCACCAAGGGCCATTACACTCAGAAGCAAGTTAGAACCGGTTATTACTCAGCTCACACAAAAGATGTGAATATTTCAAAGTGCTGTTGAGACCTACTTTGCCTCCAGTGTAATTGCTGCCTGTGCTTTTTGAGGTGGGGGAAAATCCTATCGTAACGTTTAGTATGAATCCCTGGTCTTGCTGTAACTCAGTTAACAGAAAAGGCATCCTGCTTTCTAAACAACACACCTGCAGTCCGATGCTCCTGGGAATCGCTCCATTCATTGGTAAACACTGCCACATACATCAAAAGTTTCCACTTTTCCCAGTTCTTTTTAACACCATGGTCCCTCCCCTCTCCCCAGGCTCCTTGCAGCTATCTAGGGAATCTTTCACTTTTTGTCCTTTCCCGACCCTTCTGGACCACATTTTCTCTTCTTATTCAGGCCATCTGCTCTCAAGGAAGGTAAAACTTCTGTTAGGAAAACAGTCAGTGTCCCTAGCAATTAACTGCTTTTGTGAAACACCCTTTCAGCCTGCTTAGGAAGACAGACATTGTGCAACCAAGATTCAAAGTATGATAGTAGTTTAAAAATAGTTTGCAATGGATACATTTCGGGCCACAGCCTCCCCCATTCGCTGTGCTAGTGGTACAATCTTCTTGTTCCCAACAGAAGTCTTTCTAAATGCCTGCTCAAGCCTCACCGAGCAGCTGTGAGTTAGGTCATTTTCCCAGGAGTTTTACATGTGGAAAACTG
Organism: Hylomyscus alleni; assembly: GCA_019843855.1. Classification (NCBI taxonomy): domain Eukaryota; kingdom Metazoa; phylum Chordata; class Mammalia; order Rodentia; family Muridae; genus Hylomyscus; species Hylomyscus alleni. The sequence goes on along the minus strand of JADRCC010575044.1, from coordinate 22,687 downwards.
GGCATTAGTAAGGCCTCAAAAAGGACACCATCTGGCCCTAGTGAAAAAAGGGATCATGACACTTCCTGTGGTACCAACAGACCCTGATGAACCAGAAAGGAATTCAGCCCCGGACTGTGATCCAATAGAGCCCGGCCTCACAATCACCTCCGTGACAGCCAACTCCATTCATCTTACCAGTTATCTCATAGCACAATGGACTTTTGTGCCATGCTGTTTACTGAAGGCGGAGTAAAATCCATTTTGATTTTTGTGTTTAGTCTCAGCGCCCGTCCTCTTTCCTGGAACACACACCGTATCAGGAGTGAGGGGGCTGCACAAAGAATGCTTCTTTCAGCTCCCATTCAAACTTCTTGTGTTCCTCCCAGTGAACATGGAACACAAAAATAAAACTCTAGACTCTTCAGAGGCACCCACAAAACCGATTTCCCTACATGAATAGCTGTTGGTCGTTCTTATTTTTGACAAACATACATACACACACACACACACACACACACACACACATATAGATATACATCTATCTATCTATATATGTATATATCAAACTATATCTTTTAACTATTGAGATCAACAATTGTTCTTTTTTTTTGGTTGGTCTTGGAGGAGAAAAAATAGCATTTAAATTGAAAAGGAAAGCTTTCATAATTTTCCTTTAGGTTTCTAACTCTATCAGTGTCTTTAAAGGTTCTGCTAAAAAAACATAGAAAAGTTTAATTATCCCCCACCCACCCTAATACCAGAATTACATAACAAAAGCCACAGGGAAATTGACGTTGTTGGGTCTCATATTGTTTTTATAGGTCTCTCTCCCTCCCTCCCTCCCTTCCTATAGTTTTTATGTTTCTTATATCAGAATATGAAAATTGGAAAGTCTCCTTCAAAAACAATCTTTAATTCTTATTTTTAATCTTTTCTTTGATCAAATATATTACCCAAACAAACCATATATACTCAAGTAACATGTCATTTTGTGTATGTGTGTGCTTTGTACATATAAAATATCATTTACAGTAGATGACTGAAACCTGAAACTAGATCTCTTAAGCCGTTCATTGTCACTGGGGATAAACAGGGAATCTAGGAGGTCTGTCTGCCCTTTGCAGGTATTAGGTATGTCTGAAGGCATAGAAGGAGACCTCAGAGCTTCTGTCATTCATCTAAGTACATTCATCTTCATTATTCCTTCTCTATCTTCTTTTCTTTCACTCATTAAGTTTTGTATTCTTTAGTTTGCTAAACCTCATCTTGCCTGCCGATGGAGACATCATCTGTTCACAGTGGTGAACCCTTCCTCTTTGTGGGAACTACCAACAGAAAGCCATATCGTTACACAAAGGAACTCTGGGGTTAAAGAACATAATTAAGGCCCATTGTTTTTCCCATTCTAGCTTACAGGGATAGAGGGGAGGCTACTCTTATCATATACAAATCTCCCACCTTTATTTTAAAGAAATTAAAGAGCTAACACAGGTTAAGCAGTGTTCACAGGGTGAGTAGTATTTAATGAAAGAAAATATTTCTTTGAGTCTTGACTCTGACAGGAGTGAGCAAGTTCTATTGTGGGAAGACATAGCTGTTTTTCATTTATGAACAAGTATGTCTAAGACCTAATTATACATGTCTTCTTTTCATGTAGAATTGTCACTATTGGTGTGAGTCACAAAGAACTTGTTGAGAAAAGCTCAAATGACAACCTTTACCTTCACCACCAGCAAATTGTCACTGTTTTCTGTGCTGCTAACTAGCATATTATAAAGATAAAGGAGAAGTTTTAGTGTATCAGGCTACCATGAAAATACATGTGAGGAATGGATTATGTTTGGTGGGGGGAAGGAAAGGAGTGAAGGAGGGAGAGACTGATTTTTGATTTGAAAAGCCAGAAAACAGGATATGATACAGCTGTTGCTTCATTACTGAGATGTTTGCATATTTATAGGCAGAGTTCATCCTAGTATTGATTATGCTTGCTCAAGGGATACTTAAAGTTGCTTAAATAAGAAAGTTATCAGGACTTTTGAGCCAAGGACCAGTTTTAAGGGACAGAGACACCAGGGTCTGATGTCTCTATATATAGAGAGAGCAGAGAGCCTAAATGAGAGGCTCAGGGAGGGTACAAGGTTTAAGTAACATGGAAGATACATTTGAAGGGGTAGACATCACTCCCAAGAAGGGCAAAGTAGAGACACAAGATGAGGAGTGACTCAGAACTGGAGGGAAGAGGCAAGCTCACTTCAGTGATGAACATTAAGTTCACTGGTTAGCGAAAATAGGATGAGAGTCCCAGACTGGATCAAGTAGAAGTGTTTAATAATGTGGGACACAAATTCATTCTTTACCAATCCTCTGCGGGAAGGTTTCAGAAAACTTTATTGTTTTTTCCTTTTTATACAAAAGAACAATTGAAAATCTCGTGGGTCATAAGATAATTAATTTTTTAATATGTCTTCTGACAAATTTCTTAGCATCAGTGTTACAGCATTAACATATTTATCCAGTACTAAATGATTTTTTTTAAAGAGTTTAAATGTTATTTAAAAAATAAGAGTGACATCTTAGTTGCTGGGAAAGTTGTGGAGTATTGTTTTAACTGGTGGCATATTCATCTTGTGGCCTCCTATATCTCAAGAGAAGTTCTGTTTGGAGGCAACAGTTCCCTAAGAAGAAAATGACAATTTCCTCTTTTAAGTGTTAAAGAATACTTATGTTGAAACTTCAAAAAAGTGGTGTTATGTCCTTGAATATTCTAAAGATCATTGTTAATACGATCAATTTTTGTGTATCGTTCAACTTGATCATTCATAGACTTTAAGAACTACATTTTAGTACAAGGACAGGGGAGTTATTGGGAGTAGGGAATGGGGTGGTAAGAAAAAGACCTGGAAATTCCATGTGATCAGCTCAGCTGCAATAATCTCTTTTCTCCTCCTTGACGAAGCCACACATGAGAGCACTCTAGTGTCTTTCATCATTATTTGACACCCTTTTGTGTGTAGCAACTTATATCCACAGCCATAGAAGCAATTAAAACGAAAAAGAATAAAACAGTATTCTTAGTGAATACACAGAAGCCAGAGCCACCAAGCACCAACCGTCTATTGACTGTGGGCATCTAATGTCATTAGTGCTCTGCTAACGATTTGTGTGTGTGTGTGTGGGGGGGGAAGCAAAGAAATTGTTCTATTCAAAATGCCGGGATGGTTTAAAAGATAAAATCGCTTACTGCTTTGATAGTGGCTATGGTGCCTGCAGCAGAATCTTCCTTCTCAAAAATGGAACAGAGCAAATGACAAGATTCATATTCAGTTGAAAAAAATCAAGATCATCGAATTTTGTTAGACAAAGATTCAAAAAGGAAAGTCCATCCAGCTAGTAGTCAGTCTTGTTTCTGTTGAAAAGCTTCCTGAAAATTGCTCGTTATTATCTGATTATTTAGATATATCTTTCAAACCTCAATGTGTCACTGCACTGTCAGGACATGTACATTTAAATTCCTGCCCCTTATAAAAAGCAAACTAAAGGAGAGTAATTAAAACTAGATTGTTTAAGAATACCCAGACAGAGGTTCAGGACTAAGTTACTCATGAGCTGTATGTGACTGCTGTGCTGGCTAAGGGTCATGAACTCTAGAAAATGAGAACCCCAAAGTAGCTCCCCTTTTTCTGTATGGCAAATAGTTTTATGTGATTTCCATCTGAAGTTTTTGGAGTCACTATGAGATTAACAGTTTTGAATATGTGCATTTGTTCTTCTACACTGAATGTAGGTCTTACAAAAAAATCCCCAATAAATTTGATTGGGACACTAAGGACATACTTTGCACTCATGGTTTTGCAAACTACCTATATATATTTGTAATGTAATACAATATTGTAGGGAGAATTTTATATCTCAAAAGGAAATTGACATTTAAAGTAGCAGGTTGTTAACATTCTAAGGAGATTATGATTCGATTAATAATCTGATAAAAAAGAAACTTTTAGAAAAATATCCCAATATCTAAATGAAGAAAATGAGGTTCTGGGAGATCAGAGGAGTTGAGGTATATCTGAGATGACAAGAACTATGAAAAAGTAGTAGCAATATTACACAACGCATTCACATATGTGGAGCAACATCTAGAATGTTCTTTATGCTCACATTGAAAGTTTAATGCTCAATAAATACTGTCTGTATTCCATCCTGGGATGAAGTGGATTCCTCAGTACGTGATACTTCTATGTAGTGACGATGCTGACAAACTTTCAGTAGTTTAGGATCATCTTTGGCTTACGCGCCAGGCAATGGCCATGTGTCTAAGGTCAGAGAAGCACACGTGGTGTAGACTTAAGTTACAGAGATGAAGATGACTAGTCCTCTCACCAGAGAGAAAATTTCCAGGAAAAGCTGTTCTCCCAAGATCCTCCTTAATGCCTTAGGAGACCCTAGAAGACAGTAAGTGACTACAACCTGGATAACAGGGCCTGGCCAAGCTGTTGGCCAGAAAATGATTATCAGAATTCCATGTGATTGAGCAATACAGTAGAGAAAGAATGTTTCTTCCTTTAACTAAGCTAGGATTTAGTAGCAATTTCTTTTAACCCTTCAAGAATGGAAAACACTGAGAACTGGAACCAGAACGGAACTGAAGGAATCACAACTCCTATATATCACTTTCCACTACAATCTCATAAAGCAAGCTGTATGGATATTCATTGTAGCTTTCCCAAATCTCCTTAAGATAAATACACCATGTTTTAGAGGAAAAGAAAGAATTTTAAATGCAGCACTATTAAGGTTCTCCAAAAATGTTTTGGTTTCCAACAACAAGAACAACAAGAACAGGACACTTTGAATAACTTAAACAGCTGACCTGGGTTGATCCAGGTAGTTTTGTTGCTAAAGAGTTAGTAGGACTGTTTCTTTACAGTGATCATATTGACTTAGTAAAAATTTTGGGAAAAGAGGTGACTCAGATGATTGGTAGGGAGTGGTTGGTAATTTGGCTTTAAATTTTGTAAACTTTTTTTTGAATGTCGTCTTGTTTGCTAAGATGTCAGCTGCAAGATTAGTAGAGCAGGGTGAGGGTAAGCCATGCATTCACACTGACCCTGCGTCTATTTTCAGTGTGAAAGGAACCGGCTGGAGAGTGCTGCAAACACTACACTGTGCATTCTGCATTACAATGAAATAAGCTGCATTATGCTATAGACAAGGCTTTCTGAGTTTTCCCTTTTAAGGAATCATATCCAGACAGACTGACAGTAAAGTAACAGCAACAAATGACAAATACTAGACTATGCTCAACATGAGGAAAATTTGATCTGGTAAATAAGAAGGTTGAAAACTGCAGAGATTTTTTTTTTTTTAAAAGACAAGAAGGAAGCACTGTCAGAATTAAAACAACTGAAACCCAGCAAATACCTTTACATCACAAGCATGGCGCCTGGTGATGCCCCACAGGTTATAAAAGCCATCGTGCCTGGTAACTGCATCAGAGTGCCATTTGATTCACATTGGACTTATGGGAGAGAAAACACTGCTAGGAGTTTGAGATGTATGTTCAGAGTTGAGTTCCTTGTTTGATTGTTCTAGTTATTGTAAATGTGGGACAATTGGGCTGCACTCCTGAGACTTCTGAAAATGTGGCTGATATATTGTCTCTCAGCAAATCTGATTTTAGAACCCAGCACATATTATTATTTGATGGACAAATTAAATTGATCAAAATTATGCAACATTGTAGAAAGGAATATACTTACAAAGGTGATGTAACTTAAAATTCCTCATAATATTAGTGCTCATTGAGAAAGTAGAGTAATGGTGTTAGCATAGGTTTTTTTCCTTCAAATGTACTGATCTTTAATTCCAAATTGAGCAGGAAGATTTGCTTGCTCTCTAAATCTTTTAAAGAAAGGATGTATAATTACTGAAACTTATTCAGAGCAACTTTCGATGTCTGGGTCTTAAAGTGTGGATTCTCTTTTCTTCTGGATTTCTGTAATATTACTCCAAGAGAGTTTGTAATTATTATGTTTTAAAAAAAAAGCCGAACGATGGTGGTGTATGCCTTTAATCCCAGCACTTAGGAGGCAGAGGCAGACAGATTTCTGAGTTCCAGGCCAGCCTGGTCTCCTGAGTGAGTTCCAGGACAGTCAGAGCTACACAGAGAAACCCTATCTCAAAAAAACCAATAAATAAATAAATAAATAAATAAATAAATAAATATTATGTTTCATGGTACTTTATTTTCTTTGTGTTTACAGGGAATTTCATTTTTTTAAAATCTCTTTGCCAGAGTATGGCAAGTAGCAACATGCTCAATAAATGGGGTCTTTTTTGTTTGCTTGTTTTTTTTTTTTGTATAAAAGAATGAAAACTTAGAAGGCATGTGTGTCTTTTTAAAACTAAAGGATATGCTAAGCTATGGAGGGTAGAGGAGATTGGCCTTCTGCTACCTTGCCCTTGGTATATAGTAATGTGCTGTAATGGAATCTGTATTGTAGCAATGGTGATAATAGGTATGATCTGTACTGCAGCGGTGGTGCATACCTGTACTGCAGCTGTGGTACACACCTGTACTTCAGTGGTGGTGCACACTTCTGTACTGCAGTGGTGATGTACACCTGTACTGCAGTGGTGGCACACCTCTGTACTGCAGGGGTGGTGCACACTTGTATTGTAGTGACAGTGACTATTGAGAGAGGTGGTAGGTGCCGTGAGGAGGTCCCCAGAGAGGAAATGAGCAAGAAGAGAAAGGAAATCCAACAAGAAAAGCTAGAGCAGAAAGCCAAACTCAGTTCCAATTTCTCCCTTACAATTCCCACTAATTCTCCCCTTGTTTTCATAAAAAATAAGACACAAGATATAAAAAGAGAGGAATACAGCAAGTAGCAGAGTTCACATTGTGAGTGTATCTGTGATAAGAATTTATAATTTAACATATGGACTGCTGACACATCACTGCTCAATTTCTACACACTAATTTTAGAGACTATAATTTTTATTTTAAAATTATTGATGACCACAGTCTTAAGGCTTCCAGGAGGTCTGCTGCATGCAGGGAAACTTGTAAAGGACCTTCCCTAACAGTCACATCCACTGGGAATCGCCAGGACCTTAATGGTCTTGGGAACCATGACCCCACAAACTCCCCGCTCCCCAAATTCCACTCCACTTCTGACTGGTGCCTTCTGCTGGGGCAGATCACCAGTTTGTCTACTCCTCTGAAGACACCACAGTCTCAAGGCCTCCAGAGGTCCACTGCAAGCAGGACACCTATTCTGCTTCACACGGGGCAACAGACCCCACAGTGTGAAGGTATCCCAGGAGATCTGCTGCAGCCAGAGTCACAGTCTACCAGGAGACCTGAACCAATCCAAAGATATAAGAGGCAGGCAGCAGACAGAGACACCTAGACCAGCTAACACCAGGGATAACCAGATGGCGAGAGGCAAGCACAAGATCATAAGCACCAGAAGCTAGTATACTTTGCCATTATCAAAACCCAGTTCTATGACCAAAGCAAGCTCTGGATATACCAACACATTGAAAAATCAGGAAGCTGACCTAAAATCTTATCTCATGAAAATAATAGAGTCCTTTAAAGCAGACATTAATACCTCACTGAAAGAAATACAGGAAAACATGGGTAAATAGGTGGAAGCTCTGAAAGAGGAAACAAATAAATCCCTTAAAGAAATACAGGAAAACAAAATCAAACCGGTGAAGGAATTGAACAAAGTGGTCCAAGACTTAAAAGTGAAAGTAGAAACAATAAAGAAAACACAAATGGAGGCAACCACTGACACAAAAAAGCTAGGAAAGAGGTCAGGAATTACAGATATAAGCATCACCAACAGAATACAAAAGATAGAACAGAGAATCTCAGGTGTAAAAGATAGCTTAGAAGAGATTGACACAACTGTTGAAGAAAATTCAAAACATACGAAACATATCCACCTACCTATCCTGACCCACAGAGGATTCTAGAAGGAAAACTCAAACACAAGGAGGGTATCTACATCAAAGAAAAAAGAAGATATTAATCATCTCACAACAAAGTCAAAAGGAGAGAATCATGTGCACATAGTGCCACCTACAACAAACACAACAGGAACTAACAATCATTTATCTTTAATATCTCTCAATATCAACAGACTTAGTTCTCCTATAAAAAGACATAAGCTAAGAGGCTGGATATGCAAACAGGATCCAGCATTTTGCTGCATACATGAAACACACTTAAACTATAAAGGCAGACACTACCTCAGAGTAAAAGGCTGGAAGAAAGTCCTCCGAGGAAATGGTCCCAAGAAACAAACTGGAGTTGCCATCCTAATATTCAATAAGATAGACTTTCAGTCAAAAGTTATCAAGCAAAGTAAGGAATGATGCTTTATTTTCACCAAAGGAAAAATCCACCAAGAGAAAGTCGTAATTCTGAACATCTATGGTCCAAATGCAAGGGCACCCACATTCATAAAAGAAACTTTACTAAAGCTAAAAACACACATTGACCCCTACACAATAATAGTGGAGACTCTCATTAATGGACAAGTCATTGAAACAGAAACTAAGGAAAGACACACTGAACTTAACAGAAATTATGAACCAAATAGATTTATCAGACATGTACAGAACATTTTACCCTAAAACGAAAGAATATACCTTCTTCTCAGTACCTCATGTTATCTTCCCCAAAACTGACCATATAATCAGTCATAAACCAAGCCTCAACAGATACAAGAAGATCGAAATAATCCTATGTATACTATCAGACCACCACTGACTAATGCTGGTCTTCAGTAACAACAAAAACAACAGAAAACACGCATACCCATGGAAACTGAACAACTCTTTACTCAATGATAACTTGGTCAGGAAAGAAATAAGAAAGAAATTAAAGACTTTCTGGAATTTAATGAAAATGAAGACACAGCATACCCAAATTTATTGGGCACAAGTGCCCTGGTAAAAAAATTGGAAAGATCCTATACTAGCAACTTTAGAGTACACATTAGAGCTCTAGAACAAAAAGAAGCAAGCACACCAAAGAGGAATAGACTACAGGAAATAGTCAAACTCAGAGCTGAAATCAACAAAATAGAAACAAAGAGAATGATATAAAGAATCAACAAAACCAAACACTATTTTTTAAAAAAAAATCAACAAGATAGATAAACCCATAGCCAAACTAAGTAAAGGGCACAGGGATACCATCCAACTTAAAAAAATCAGAAATGAAAAGGGAGACATGCTGATAAACCACTTCAGCAAAGTGGCTGAATATAAAATTAACTCAGACAAATCAGTAGTCTTCCTCTATTCAAAGGACAAATAGGCAGAGAAAGAAATTAAGAAAACAACACACTTCACAACTCTTCACAATAGTCACAATAATATAAATAATATAAAATACCTTGGTATGACTCTAACCAAGCAAGTGAAATATCTGTATGACAAGAAACTTAAGTATCTGAAGAAAGAAATTGAAGAAGTTCTCAGGAGATGGAAAGATCTCCCATGCTCATGGATTGACATGATACTACTTGGCAAAGAAGAAAGAAAGGTATCAGATGATATTTGCAGATGATATGATAGTATACATAAGCACCTCCCAAAATTCTACCAGAGAACTTCTACAGCTGATAAACAACTCCAGAAAAGTGGGTGGACATAAAGTTAATTCAAATAAATCAGTATCTTTCATTTATACAAATGATATACAGGCTGAGAAAGAAATTAGAGAAACTACCCAATAGTCACAGATAATATAAAATGTCTTAGGGTAACTCTAACTAAAGATGTGAACAATCTGTAGGAAAAGAACTTCAAGTCTATCAAGAAAGAAATCGAAGGCCTCAGAAAATGGAGATATCTCCCATGCTCATGGATTGGTAGAATTAACATAGTAAAAATGACCAACATACCAAAAGCAATCTACAGATTTAATGCAAACCCCATCAAAATCCCAACACAATTCTTCAAAGATATGGAAAGAGCAATTGTCAAATTCTTCTAGAAAAACAAAAAAACCCAGAATAGTGAAAACAATTCTTAACAATAAAAGAACTTCTGGGGGAATCATCATCCCTTACCTTAAGCAATAGTGATAAAAACAGAATGGTATTGCTACAGAGACAGACTGGTTGATGCATGGAATAGAACTGAAGACCCTGAAATAAAACCACACACTTATGGACACTTGATCTCTGACAAAGAAGCCAAAAATATACAATGGAAAGAGAATGCATCTTCAATAAATGTGCTGTTCTAACTGGTATTCTGTATGTAGAAAAATGAAAATATGTATATTTGTCACCTTGCACAAAATTCTGGTCCAAGTGGATCAAGGATTTCAACATAAAACCAGATACTCTGAGTCTAATAGAGAAGGACATAGGAAAGAGCCCCAAACTCATTGGCATGGGGGGTGGATTCACTAAACAGAACTCTAATGGCTCAGGCTCTAAGATCAAGAATTGATATATAGGACCTCATGAAAGTGGAAAGCTTTTGTAAGGTATAGGACATAGTTAATAGGACAAACAGGCAACCTACAGATTGGGAAAAAAAAAATCTTCACTAACCCCACATGTAGTAGGGGCTAATATCCAAAATATGTAAAGAACTCAAGAAGCTAACCACCAAAAAAACCCAAACAACCCAACTTAAAAATGGAGTATAGAACAAAATAGAGAATTCATAACAGAGGAATCTCAAATGGCTGAGAAGCACTTAAAGAAATGCTCAAAGTCCTTAGTAACTAGGGAAATACAAATCAAAACGACTCTGAGATTCTACCTTACACCAATCAGAATAACTAAGATCAAAACCTCAGGTGACAGCACATGTTAGAGGGGATGTGGAGAAAAAGAACACTTCTCCATTGCTGGTTGGATTGAAAACTGGTACCACCACTCTGCCAATCAATCTGGAGTTTCCTCAGAAAATCAGAAATAGATCTACCTGAAGATCCAGCTATACCACTCTTGGGCATATACCCAAAAGATGCCCCACCATGCCACAAGAGCATGTGTTCCACTATATTCATAGTGGACTTATTTGTGATAGCCAGAAACTGAAAATAACCCTGATGTCCCACAACAGAAGAATGGATACAGAAAATGTGGTTCATTTACACAATGGTATACTACTCAGCTATTCAGAACAAAGACATCATGAGTTTTGAAGGCAGATGGATAAAACTAGAAAATATCATCCTGAGTGAGGTAACTCAGATTCAAAAGACATACATAGCATGTACTCACTAATAAGTGGATATTAGCCAAAAAAATAAGTACAGGATGCCCAACATAACCCACAGTTCTGAAGAAAGTTAACAAAAAGAAGGATCCAAGAGAGGATGCCTCAATCCTACTTGGAAGAGAGAAGAAAGAAGTCAGGTGTGTGTCGGGGCAGGACAGAGGGAGAGAGGGATCTTGATAGGAGAGGGAACAGGAATAGGAAGGAGTAACATGATCACAGGTATTTGGAGAAACACCACTGAAGCCCTAAAGGCCAGGAGAAAGAATGAAAATAGGCTACCTTAGGAGGTAGGAGGTAGAGAGCCTCTAGAATGTATCAGAGACCTCCAGTGGAGGGACAGGACATCAAGTGGAGGGATGCGGTTGCCATCCCACCGTCAAAAGCTCTGACCCAGAATTGTTCCTGTCTAAAGGAATTACAGGGACAAAAATGGAGAAGAGCATGATAAAAGGAGGTCCAGTGACAGACCCAAATTGGCATCCAGCTCAAGGGGAAGCCTGGGGCGCTGAGACTGTTATTGATGCTGTGGTGTGCTTGCAGACAGGAGCCTAGCATGGCTGCTCTCAGAGAGGCTTAAAAAGCAGCTGAAAGAGTCAGATGCAGATACTAGCACACAACCAATGGACAGAAGCTGGGAACTCCTGTGGTTGAAGTGGGGAAAAGCTGGAAGAAGAGGAGGAGTAGGTTGACCCCACAGGAAGACCAACAGTCTCAAATAACCTGGACCCCCCTGAGATCTCTCAGAAAATGAGCCACAAACCAGGCAGCATACACCAGCTGATATGAGTCCCCCAACACATATACAGCAGAGGACTGCCTGGTCTTGTTTCAGTGAGAGAAGATGCACCTAACCATTGATAGATTTGAGATCCCAGGGTATGGGATGGCCTGATGGTTTGGGGTGGAGTTGAGATAGCTTCTTGCAGATGGGGGAGGAGGGAAGAGGTATGGGATGGGGATCAGTCGGGGGTGGAGGAGCAGACCATGATAGGGATGAAGTCTGGACTGTAAAAAAGGATTAAAAACTAAAAAAAAAAAATTTGGTAAATTGGAATTTATTAGACACAAGGAAGTTATCCCTAAACCTTGGGAAATTATAATTACTTTTCTTACTGAACACTATTTACTCTCAATGTCATACATTTGACAAAGGCTAGGCCCTACCATGGAACTTCAATAAGGCTAGTCCACTATGAATATGCTACCAGAGTAAATCTTTAGGTACTTTAGTGAGTGGCCTGTACTAGGCTGAGGCAGGCCTACTTACCCAGAAGCCAAATATGTGTTTTCAAAACTTGATGTTTTTCTTATAGCAGCAATAGAGGGGATCATCCTCTTCACACCAGTATGTGTTTATCAAAGACCACAGTGACTCCAGTAATTATTCTCTAAATTTTTAAAATTGTATATATTTATCCATATCTATCAAAACTAAATATAAATAGAAAGACTAATTTATGAAATTGAAATGACCTTAAAACTCAAAATAATTAGCACTTTCTCTTTTGTTGTTAAAAAAAATACAACTCAAGCTGGGACACTCTAGTTTCCTGTGTTTTTAGGGATGATACAGGGGTTAAAGAGAGGATTCCTTTGTTCACATGACACTAATATTAAAAGTTCCATAGGTGTATGGATGGAGGCTTCCTCAGTACCCTCTCTCAGGAGTCTTAGCAATGCCAAGAACATGTTTCAAGTCAATACTGAGGGGAGTAATTGAATGGAACACAGAAGAGGAGCTGAAGGTTTACTAGAACACATTGTTTACCATCACATTCAGCAGACCCCTGCTAAAATCTCCCATGCTTCTTTCCAATACTATTGCTAGTCATATCAAGAGCTATACTTATTTTATTATTTCTTTGTTATTTTTGGAGGGGTGCATATAAAATGTTTGAAAATTTTAAGAAAGTAATCTGTAAGTGAATGAATGGTATATTCATGATAATGGTTCTAGATATTTCAGCGTGATCTTTGGGATATGCAACATGACTTTATATTTAACCAGTATGAGTAAGATGAAAATCTGCTGACTCAGCCTTGTCTCTCCATGATCACAGTGCTCTTCAGTGTTTTTCTATCACAACTTAATTTTCAATCCCATCAAACCTTTTGAAAGACATCACTGAATCTGAGACAAGGAATGCTGCCTCAGAAAGTGGCCATGGGAATAGGCCCGTGTGAGAACTGGGAAAACCAAAAGGGTAAGAGAAAGGAAGTTAGAAGAAATAAAAGGTTGGTGACAGTAAGAGAGAATCAATCTGAGTCAAGTCTGGGTCACATAACCATCAGGCAATTCAGTGTTGTTAAAGGCTTTACACAAAAATAAGTCACATGCAATCATTCTATTTGAAAAGGGGAAAGAACAAAGGGATTTCCTCAAGCAGGGCAAGGTGGCATTAATAGAGAACTAAAGTAAATATTGGATAATTGAGGATTTCAGTCCACTTACTAGTGATTAGACTTGCATTCCTCTGGCTCAGCGCCTCTCTGTAGTCTCAGACCCTGGGAGCTGGATTGGCACTCTTGAAACAATCACCAAGCTTCAGAATGTGAGCAGGGCACACATTGTAGCTGCAGACAGCTCCATTCCCTTATACAACGTAAAGCACATAGTAAAAGAGTAAACAAACTACTCCTTATACTGGATAGACTTTCAGGGACAGAGAACATGAAATCACCAATACCATGTCTATGTGTGGAGTGAAACCGTGAAGGATCAAGAGGATACATGGTGTCGTGGTGGGGCAAGGGGATGGAGGGGAGGCATGAGAGGACACTAGTGAAGAGGAAGGAACACGGAGTAGTAGTCAAGAGTCAGAAACAACAGAACAAGCGGACTATTACAGCATAACCTAGTGACACGGCTTGAGTTCATGAGAACTGTAGAGATAGGAGGTAAGCTGTGCACCTAGAGGCTTGCTACAAGTTGTCTGTTATTTTTATTTCTCCTTAAATGTCACATCACTTACACTGTTTTTTTAACTCCTTGCTAATGGACAGATAATTGGCAGAGAAGACCAAGAACAGAAATTTTCTTAGAACATCACGGTTAGGAGTTGTAAGCTTCTGATCTCGTCTGTCCTGTAGAGCAGGGAGTGGAAAGTGCTCAGGTGATGTCAAAGTCCCTTCACTCACATTGAAATCTTCAGTACCCAAATGTCTCTGAACATTCAAAATCAAAAGAACACAAAACCTAAGCCTGCTCCTAAAAATGATATTTGTAAAACAACTAACAGCTGAGTTAAAAATTCACATTTCTAAATAAGTCAACCAGTGTTGGCAATACCAACTTAACAATGGAAAATTTGGGGGACCCAGGCATGCAGGAAAATCAGCCAGCCCAGTGGTACTGACTCCTTCTTGTCTGTCTAGGCTGGTGCCCTGAGCAGACCTTGGACACAAAATCCAAACAACACTCAGAGGAAGCTCCACTCCCACGTGCTCCAACACACCCAGCATCAAAGGAACAGAGGTGAGGAGGACACAATGTCTGTTCCAACAGCAGCAGGACCCAGGTACACAGAACTCCACCAGCCCAGTGGCACTGGTTCCTTCCAGTCTGTCTAGGCTGGTGCTCTGAGCAGACCTTGGGTGCAAATTTTGTAGCCAGTTCCACACCACTCAGAGGAAGCTCCACTCCCAGGGGCCCAGGATCACAGGATCACAGGATCACAGAAACAACTTGACTCTAAGGAGTTCTGACACAACGAGGATCACAAGTAGGACAAGCACCAGGCAGATTTATCCAGGGCAGGTAGTACTAGAGATAACCAGATAGCCAGAGGCAAGCATAAGAACATAAGCAACTGAAACTAAGATTACTTGGCATCATCAGAACCCAATTCTCCCACCATAGCAAGTCCTGGACACACCAATTCACCAGTAAAGCAAGATTCAGATCTAAATCCCTTCTCATGATGATGATACAGGACTTTAAGAAGGACATAAATAACTTCCTCAAAGAAGTACAGGAGAACACAGATAAACAGCTATAAGCCCTTAAAGAGGAAACACAAAAATCCCTTAAAGAACTACAGAATCAAACAGGTAAAGGTAATGAATAAAACCATCCAGGATCTAAAAATGGAAATAGAAATGATAAGAAAATCACAAAGGAGACAACCCTGAAGTTAGAAAACCTAGGAAAGAGGTCAGGAGTCATAGATGAAAGCATCACCAACAGAATACAAGAGATAGAAGAGAGAATCTCAGGAGCAGAAGACACCATAGAAAATATTGACACAACAGTCAAAGAAAATGTAAAAAGCAAAAAGATCGTAATCGAAAACATCCAGGAAATCCAGGACATATTGAGATGACCAAATCTAAGGATAATAGGTATAGAAGTGAGTGAAGACTCCCAATGTAATGGGCCACTAAATATCTTTGTCAAAATTATAGAAGAAAACTTCCCTAACCTAAAGAAAGAAATGCTCATGAACATAGAAGAAGCCTACAGAACTCCAAATAGACTGAACCAGAAAAGAAATCCCTCCCATCACATAATAATCAAAACACCAAATGCATTAAACAAAGAAAGAATTTTAAAAGCAGTAAGGGAAAAATTCAAGTAACATAAAGGCAGTCCTATCAGAATTACACCAGACTTTTCACCAGACACTAAGAAAACTACAAGATCTAGTGCAAATGTCAAACAAACCCTAAGAGAACACAAATGCCAGCCCAGGCTACTATACCCAACAAAACTCTCAATTGACATAGATGGAGAGAACATGATATTCTATGACAAAATGAAATTTATACAATGTTTTCCCACAAATCCAGACCTACAAAGGATAATAGAGGGAAAACACCAACATAAGGAGCAAAACTACGCTCTAGAAGAAGCAAGAAAGTAATCTTTCAACAAACCCACACAAACTTAATTTCATCTCTTACAACAAAAATAACAGGAAGTAACAATTACTTTTTCTTAATGTCTTAATATGAAAATTAATATTACCAATATATCTTAATCAATTGAAATCCAAATATGAGGAATTAGAAATTTGTTGGTTGTCATCCAGTGGTCTCTCTAATTTGGTAATTGGAGAAAGAGGTCCAATATTGTACAATCCATATACACTTTCTGCTTGTTTGTACATGACAGTGTCTTGCTGGGTTCCATATAATGGTCTTGAAATCAGGCTTCTCCTATCTCAGCTTCTCTATTAATATGATTGTTTATTTCATGTTTTTACACTATACTATGGTTTTCAGAACAATTTAAATATTTCAAAAGTTTATACAGTCAAAAGAAACATATGGATGGAAGTAAAATCCTTTGGTGATGTGAGGGTCATTGAAGTACAGCCTTATTACAATGAACTCCACTGTCTAAAAATTGTTCTTATTTTGGCATTGTACCACAGTAAGAGCTAAGATTTTTAAGCTCTACTAAAACCAAAACAAACAAATAAAAAGACTTTATCTTTCTATGTTCATTTAAAAAAATACTAGTAGTGATGTATTATTTTAAAATATACAGTTAATATATTTGGAGTTATTTCAAATTTATATTGAGACAAATATATGTATTTTCAGTATTGCTATAGACAAGCATCTACAAAGACTGTTCAATTGATTGTTGTTTTAATCAAACAATTTTTATAATACTCATTTTATTGTTACATTATTTTATAAATTTTAAAGAATATGACAAATTAAAAAAATAAAAGGTATTGCAGGTATTGATGGGGGATCTCTGGTAGGAGTTGGGGTACAAAAGGGAAACAAGAATGTGATGTACCTCTATTTACTTAAAATATGTTTTTAACTATTAACAAATTCAGATAAATTTAAATCATGTATCTTTTCTCATAATGCAATAAAACTTAAATCAATAAAAAAGATTTAAAAAGGATAAGAAGATACGTATATTCATATATATTTGTTTATATGTGTATACATATGGGGCTGTATAACACTTGAAATTATTTAATAGAGATTTAAAGATTAAAAAAACAATGGAAAATTTGCCAGTATTCTTCCACTTTCAATCAGGCTTACTCCATACATGTGTAGGTGTGCAGTTTCTAAGATTTATGCTTATATATGCATGAACAAATGGATCTATGCATACACATCTTTGTCTTCTGTAAAAATGATGCCACATTATGCAAGTTTTTGGGACACTTTGTTTCATTTTAACCTAACAGTAACATTTCATGAACCATGGTCCAGAATAGACACAGAGCGTGCCATTCATAAAAGCTGAATATTTCACAGATGGAGGCAACACCTCTTTATCCATTCTTTACTGATGTTAGTCAGACTTTCTGTCCTTATGACACATAACCCATATCCCTAACAAAAAACAACTTGAGTTTTTAATAAACCAGATAAGTCAGATAATAACCTAATTAAATAAACCTAACAAACCACTTAAACAAGAAAGCTTCATCTGGTTATTGGTTTCAGGAGTTCCAGTGTCTAATCGTAGAGATGGTGTGATATAGTCCTTGGCATCAGGCAAGCATAATGTGGGAATGCCTAGGAGGTTTTCCTAATTTCTTTTATTTACTCTACCCAGACCTCTGTCTACGGGATGGTGCCTCTCAAATATAACACAAGTCTTTATATATCATTTAATCCACTCTGTAATCACCCTCACTGAGATACCCAGAGATATCTTCAATTAACCTCTGAAGCTGAAATTTCTGGTTTCTTTATAAACTTAGTTGAGTCACCCGATGTTTTTTATGGAAGCAGTCTTGTGAGAGGGCATGTGATGTTTTGCTGAAAACAGACACTTGAGAGGGTGAGTCGTGTTTAGATAGAATATAAACAGAACCCCACCAATAGTGAGTGGAGACTCTTGCATTGCTATATGTCTTGCAACACTTGGCTTGCTGGTCTTTGCTTGGTCTTCATTGGTCTTTACCTCATAGAGAAAAACATGCTAACAAACTTCTTATGGTATTTCAGCTACTTCTGGCTGCTTCTGCTGAGTGTGAATCCTATTCTATAAATTCAAGTATTTGAACATGTAGTGCTGTTGGAGAGTCCATGGAACTTATAGGACTGGGGAATTGGCTGAAGGACCTGATTCATTAGCTGGACAGAGCATTAGGGTTGCAGCCATGTTCTGCCTCTAAACCTGAGCTCTCTGCTTTTTGGGCTGCTAAGATGTGAGGAACCCAGACACATGCTTCTGTAACTACAAATGTTCCCATGCCTTCCTTGCCACCATACGCTGCAGCCTATTAAACTGTGAGCCAAAATAAACCATTCCTCTTTTAAGATGCTTCAGTGACAAGAAATATAACTAATACACTCTTGTTGCTGAACATTCAATTCTGATTTTGAACAGGAGCAAACGGGAACTGATAGGAGCAGATGATTCATGTATAGGAGGAATTCTTGATGAGAAGGAGAAGGGGGGAGGGGAGATTATGGGAAATATTGAAAACAAAAACAAGGTAAACAAAGAAAAGGACTTCTGATTGAATTCCTGAGAACATATCCCCAAGAAAGCTCCCAGAAGGACCAAGGACATATGGACTGGGGACTTATTCCCAGACTTGATACTTCAACAGCCATACACATTCAAGATGAACAAATAGCAATATGAACCCTCAACACTCTAAGATGTCCTATAAGGAAAAGTTTTGTACATTAATTAGAACTGTAATTGATTTAGACCAGGGAATAAACCTAGGATAAAGTAGGGTCTGTATTCATTCTACATTGCAGATCTGCTAGGATGAAATATAATGTTCCTGAAAAGGAAAGCTTCTTTTTTTTTTTTTTTTTTTTTTTTTTTTGGTTTTTTGAGACAGTGTTTCTCTGTGTAGCTCTGGCTGTCCTGGAACTCACTCTGTAGACCAGGCTGGCCTCAAACTCAGAAATCCGCCTGCCTCTGCCTCCCAAGCACTGGGATTAAAGGCGTGTGCCATCACTGCTCAAAAGGAAAACTTCTAAAGTGGGAAACTACTCAGTTATAATGTTAGTAGTTGACAGTACTCAGTTTAACAGTCTAGGCAGGCCCATTCAAATTTCAATGCTGTCTTCAGGTTGATGATCTCATCCTAGTTTCATCTTTGTTTCCCTGTTCTGAATAGGTGGGAGTAGACAGCATTTATCATAATCCCCCTTTCTGTGTGACTGTGAAGAAATATTGGAGCAGGACTGAGATGAGACTTTGAGTGGATTGTTCTATATTCTATAACTTTGGATAGGACAGAGTAGGGAATTCTAAAAGGATCAGAGATTTACTGTGGGGCTTCACTCTGCTTCTTGGCCACTCTGGTCTAGCCTGCCCTTTTCTCCAGATGCACTGGAATCTGCGGCTCGATTGGTGCTGATCTATCTGCACATAAGTGCATAATTAGAGCGAAGACCGAGGGAACCATTTTCCTGCCTGAAATCTTAGTCTCAAATGCACTGTATGCCTCCAACCTGTTTAATTCCGTGGGTTCTGGGCCATGCTGCCTTCTATGTTTCTTTCTTTGTTTCTTTCTGTTACACAGTGATGTACAGGAAGCAGAGGCAGTGTGCTCTCTGATTTCTCTCTGCTCTCACTCCTGCAGGGCATTGAACAGCTCCATAAACCTTACTCTACACATTTTTCATCAGCAGCTGAGTAACTTTTTCTTCTCTTGGCTTCTCTTCTTGTCTACTCTATCATTCAACTCGTTCACCCAACGTTTATATCCAGAATGTACTATGAGATACTCTGAGATGAGTATATGAAGTATTGAAAACACTAAGATTTCTATATGTGAATCTAGCATAATGGAATTATTTTCCTTAAATCATGTAGGTATTGATCTTAATATCTACTTATCTAATATTTCCTTTCTTCCTGCAAGTAGCCGTAACTTGGACTGCCTATTTGTTGTTTCCCAAATGTTTCTAATGCATTCTCCCTCAGCCTGGAACTGCTATGTATCGTCACTGAATCCAGGTCAGTATTGCTAAGTCCTATGATTCTGCCATTCCTGGCTGTATTATTTCTGAAAATATATGAGACAATGCACGTATTTGTAATTATAAGACTAAAACAATCAAGTTTACATATTTTATTTTATTTTTCTGTTTTTAGTATTAAAATATAAGGTCATTCCAGATAGATGTTTTTGTTTTAATGGCATTAATTAGACAAATTAATATAATAATATATATAATATTTTCCAGGAAAATATATTATTCCATGAACTTTTACTGCCTGGAAATTCTCATCCTAAATCTACTCCTTTTGACAAACAAAGTCAACCCCCCCTGATCTTGTGACAGAAGAGGCTTGCT
Source organism: Hylomyscus alleni (assembly GCA_019843855.1). NCBI lineage: Eukaryota > Metazoa > Chordata > Mammalia > Rodentia > Muridae > Hylomyscus > Hylomyscus alleni. The sequence continues at coordinate 2,185 of JADRCC010575044.1, read as the reverse complement.
GTCAGTGGCCTCTGTCTTTCCAGAATTCCTCATGCATTTGTCACCTCTGTCTTTTCTTCATTTATCTATTATTCTTCATTCATTAGAGAATCTTATTTGTAGAATTTACAACAAGCTAGGCACTAAGTATTGTGTGTATGGCAATGAAGTGCAAAAATTAACTTTCTGTCCTCTAGAACTTTAGATTTTCTTTGGAAAATGCACCTACAGAATTGTAGTTACAATAAGGAAGTTAATACAGAAATGTCTCAAATGGAAAAATACATTGAAGAAAAATTGTTCTGTGAAAAATATAATAATTAAACTTATTTTAATATATTGAGTACCAGGTGGATTTGGATCACTACAAATGTTAGTCATTCAACAGAATATGGGTATGGTAGTGGTGGTAAGTAGATCATAACATATCCCAGTCAATAAGTCCCATGGATTTCAGAGCCCATCTGTGCTATATCATATTTATTGTGTCAATTGTTATTACATTTCTAAAACAAGCTAAAGCATTCATTGCAGGTATCTAGTATGGGGGAGGGGAGTCTAGCTAACCAGAGGGACATCTTCAGATAAAGAGATGATATTCTTAGTACTTATTCTATATAGTTTGTTCAGGAAAAAGAATTGTTGGATTAAATATATGTGTTTGAATAAGTTGTGAATGATTTAAGAGAAACTCAAGCGATGAGTAGACAATAGTAAGAATGGGATATTGGGGAGGATGGAGAGTGAGGTTGGCATATTACAGAGAGAAGGAACTGCATGCACAAAGATAAAAAGATGAGAGAGAACTGAAGAGAGAATATCTTATGCATTGTATGGATTCATCAACTGCTGATTAAAAAAAAAATCTATGATCTATAGGAAATAGAATAAAAGATGGGACATTTGGGAGGCAGAAAGAATTGTGCCGTAGAGCCAGGCACAGGAAGATGGGATGAGATGAACATGTGGTACCTGAGTACTGATAGTCAGCTGCAGAGCAGAATGTAGATTAAAATAAATGACATAATTTAAGTTATGATCTAATAAGAAAAGTTTAGCTATATGGTCACAGTATTTGTAAATGTATCTTGAGCCTGAGTCTTATTTCTGAGAACAAGGGGCTAGAAGAAAGAATCAGACATAACTTCTATAGAGATCACTGTTGAATCAATAAGAATCATTGTTTATGACAATCTGATGTTTGTTGGTACATCCCAAATGGCTCCATGGCAATATCTTATGTGAAGATTTAGGGTACATGAGACAGACACATCAGCCTTAACTAGCTGTCTGAAACAGTGCATTGCAACCAATTCACTCCAGAAGGTGGCATATTGAATTGTATTTCTACTGAGTCATGTACAATTTGTATTAGGACTCTTAATAATTAATATTCTTAGTGTGTTTGCTGCTCCACATTGCTTGTGTAGAGTCTTTCTTTAGGCTATACCATATAATTGTTTGTACTCTGAGAATTGCAAGGTGCTAATTTTATAATGAGGGCAAAAAAATGTAATTGTGGGGGCCTGACAAAATGGCTCAGCAGGTAGATGTGTTTGCTAACATGCTTGTCAATCTGAGTTTGGTCCTAGGCCTCAAGAAATAGGGAAGAGAATTGCTTTCTATAAGTTATTAATCAGTCAGTAGTGGCACATGCCTTTAATTTCAGAACTCTGAATTAAAAAGCATAGGCAGGCAGACCTCTGCCTTCCTGGCTAGCATGGTCTAAAGATTGTTTTAGGACAGTCAGGATGACACAGACAAACCCTGTCTTGGAGAAAATAGTTGTCCTCGAGCAGGGCGGTGGTGGCTCACTCCTTTTAATCCCAGCACTTGGGAGGCAGAGACAGGTGGATTTCTGAGTTTGAGGCCAGCCTGGTCTACAGAGTGAGTCCAGGACAGTCAGGGCTACACAGAGAAACCCTGTCTCTAAAAATCAACAACAAAATCAACAAAACAAAAAAAAAGTTGTCCTCTAACTTTTACAAGTTTTTGTTTTCTTTCACTCATGTGTTGTGGCATGCTGATGTACAGGTATGCATATACTCCTTCCCACACATCAATAAATACATGAGTAAATGCAATACAAGATTTTAAAATAGGAAATTACAAAGGCTAGGCAACTCTAAAGGTAGATGATATTATTTCTAGTGGATTCCCAAGAATGTTTTCAATTGTCAAGAAAGAGTAGAGTAACAAATGGGAT
>JADRCC010575043.1:0-18009 GCA_019843855.1 Hylomyscus alleni | reverse complement strand
ATCGTGCTACTAAATTAGAATCCTATGGTGTGGGGGCTAAGAACTATAATGATTCTTTGGGTGTTTCTAAAGTGCAACCTATACTAAGAGTCACTTATCTAACTGCTTAATGTAATTTTTAAATAAAAAAGAATAAAGATTAAACACAGCAAAACAATTAATAAAAATGGGATTAACTCACAGTAGCCAGAAAACTACTAAAAAGGACTAACCAAAAGAAACTCACTTTAAATATGAAAGTATAAGTTGGCTAAAAAGGAGAAATGCTAAAACATGTTATTTTAACACCTTTTCAAGAGAGAAGAGTAATTACATTAAGATTGTTTGATAAAAATTTCAGAGCATACTTATAGAAGTCTTTTCAAAATTATAAAAGAATCAACTCAGTATGAGAAAATGATTATCTTCAGCATTTTTCACTTACAGAACATTCACAATGTCGAAGCAAAAACGGATAGAGAAAATGAGAAATAAACAACTAGTAATAGTTTTTTTTTTAAAAAAATGTTTTTAATAATTGCTAGGATAAATGGGACAGGAAATTAGTGGGGATAGGGAACAGAGAAATTTAGCCAGACAATACGGCCTAGGAGACATCTACGCAAAAATCCACCCAACAACAGAAACATTCATTCTAAAATTACAAAATATCACCCGTTAAGCAAAGTGCAGAAGGAAACTGCTTTCACGTAAGGAAGCTTAGAGGGGAAAACTCACTGACACCCCCTTCCCAAGCCACACTTCATGGTAAAAGATTGAAAGCCTCTTCTTTAAGGTCAAGATCCACTAAAAAAAAAAATGGTCAAGCTCACGTCATAGTAACATGATGCCACAAGCCACAGAGCAAAGTATGGAGAAAAGCAACAAAAGGCTGTTAGACTTACAACGAAGAAAAAGTATTTGTTTCTCAAACAACATGATCCTCTCCATAAACTCTCAAGATTCTACTCGTGCCTGTGTGTGTCACAGGCACTGTTAGAACAAACAGCCACATTCAGTAGTTAAAAACATACCTACTATAAAATCCTTTCATTCCACATCTGTGTGTATGAACAAACGAATTGAAAGTGGGACCTCAAAACTAGTATTTTTTTTTTCACGCATGTCTACTGCAGCAAAATGTACAGTAGCCAAGAGGTTGCTGCTCCTACATCTGCCAGTAGAAGTAGTGTGATGGCTTGGTATGAAATGTCTCCCACAGGTTTAGGTATCGGGAGCTTGGTTGCCAGTTGGTGGGCTTTGGTGAGGTGATTTGATCCTGGGGTCTCTGATCTCTTCAATTGCTTAGTTCCCTGATGGATTCACAATATCAAGTCCCTGAAAGAGGGTGAAAAGTAGGAGGTTGGACATTGTTGGAGGAAGTATGTCACAGGAGGGGTTTTCCATCTTGTGGTTCCATGTCTTTGTGGTTTTCCATCTTTCTCTCATCACTTCCAGTGTTCTTTCCACTGTTTCCTGTCAGCCCTGGTGTTAGCATGGTTCCCTTTACCCTCTCTGCATTGACCGACTGAAGCCTCCGAAACTCATGGAAATTTTTCTTTCTTCCACTGGTAGTTTCTGCCCAGTATTTGATTCCAGCAATAAAAACATCTAGCACAGTAAATAAAATAAGTTACAACCTCTAAAACAGAAGGGAATTCTCACATGTGCTTAGTCATAGAGCTGTGAGTGCATCAAGGGAAACAAATGGGCACAAAATGACAAATACTACATAATCTCATTCAGAGACTTCCATAGCAGTAAAGTTCGTAGAAATGTGAAACACACTAGTGGTGACCAAAGACTTGGTTGATGAGGGGTGGGCACTGGGAGTTGTCTGATGAGTATAGACTTAATTTTGCAAAATAAAGTTCTGAAGATTGGTTTGGAAAGCAATACAACCTTGCTTAGCAACACTAAACTATATACTTAGAAATAGTGGAGACTTTAAAAATGACCAAGGTAGAGCATTTTCTAGGCTATAAAATAGATCTTAAGTACAAATTTACACTTGATCCTAGCCAAAAGGCCGAGAAGTGATTAGGTAAAAATTTAAGTACTTTATCAGATCACATAGGCCTGAAAATTTTGTGAAAAACTTATAAGTTTAGATCACATTTTATTCATTTGTTTGTTTGTTTACATCCCGAATGCTGCTCCATCCCCTGCTCCCTCCATTACAGAGTCTCTCCACCTATCTCCTTTCCCCTTCTCCTCTGAGATGATGGGGTCCCTTGGGTATTCCCAAGTCTCTGCCAAATTAGGTGCATCCTCTTTTTTTGTATTTTTAGAGATTTTTTTTATTAGATATTTTCTTTATTTACATTTCAAATGTTATCCTCTTTCCTGGTTTCCTCTCTGAAAACTCCCTATCCTGTCCCCCTTCCCCCTGCTCACCAACCCACCCACCCTCGCTTCCCTGTCCTGGCATTCGCCTACACTGACCGGGGCATCAAGCCTTCACAGGACAAAGGGCCTCTCCTCCCATTGATGTCCAACAAGGTCATTCTTTGCTACATATGCGGCTGGAGCCATGGGTTCTTCCATGTGTACTCTTTGTCTGGCCTCAATATAAGAGGATGCCAACCAGAAGAGTAAGTGCATCCTCTTATATTGAGGCCAGACAAGGTAGACATGGAGACTCAGCTGCATGTATGCTACACTGATCACGTGTTCTTATTTGATATTTCTTTTCTATATTTTATCCTGTCAGAATTCATCTATTTTCTTCTTCAACTTTCTAAATTTTATGCCATATAATTTTCTTTATTATTCTCTATTTAAACACTGACAGTATCTGTATTGTATGATCATTCCTAGATGGTACTTTGTGTCTTTCTTCCCAGTATGTGGCTTTTCCAGTCTCCATTTATTGAAGAATGATCACTTGCCTGTTCTAAAAGTTGTCATTACGTATTCATTGAGTACACACTAGATTTTACTCTTGTTTATTGTTTTTTTCTTTGCCATTCTAAACTACCAGACACAGCTTTTTTCCCCCTTTAAATATGCACCATGTTTCTTTCTAATCACATCTTTGGTAGCACCTCAAATGTCATGGTAGATGTTACTTTGTTTTGTTGCAGTACATATATTGTTTTTTTATTTCCAGTGTGATTTCTCAATGCAATAATTATTCAAGATATTAGCTAATTACAAGCAGTTGGCAGTTGTGTCTCTTTTCAAAAGACTATTTGTTATTGACACATAGGTTCTTTTTAATTCTATTTATATAACATATTCTGTAAGATATCAATTTAAAAATTTGTTTTAACTTGCTTTGCAAAAACTATTGCATTGGTCAGTTGTATGTATACTGTCTGTGAATGTGAACATAAGCTGCTGTAGATGGGTGGTGGTGGTGGTTGTATGATACTGGGCATATCTCATACCATTGAAATAGAATTACACATGTAAGTGCTAAACTGTGATACATATGTTTCAGCATAATAAAAGGTACATTATTGGATGTAGCATTCTGTATGTGTTCCTTAGGCCAATTGAGTATCCATGCTATTCATCATTCTCCCTCCTTATTAACTGTTACCTTGCATGTTCTATTCATTACATTTCAATGAGCTCTCACTTGCTTTGCTTGTTGTCATTTGATTGAGTTGGCTCCCATAGTCTTGGGAATTTGAATACTTGGTCCCCAGTTTGTGACCTTCTTTGGCTGGTTCTAGGGCGTGTGGCCTTGCAGGAAGAAGTGTATCACTGGAGGTGACTTTGAAGTTCAAAAGCCACATGACAGTCTCAGTTTGCTCTGTAGGCTTTCTGCTTGTAAGTCACGATGGGAGCTCTCAGTTCGTTCTTCAGCTCTTCAGTCATCACTGCTGCCCCACAGTGCCATCAAATAAACTTACTTCCATGGCTTATTTTGGTCATGGTGTATTATCACAATAGAAACATAACCAATACAGTTGTCCTTTAAACTGGTTGATGCACATTCAGAGCTGTTAGTAAGTGGCTACAGATTTGGAACTGTGTATCTTTGCAATAAATTATCTTTTCATTATAATATATCTATTTTCATTTCTAATAATATTTTTTGCTTTAAAATCTTTTTTAACATCAATTTGGCTATATTTGCATTCTTATGGTTGATGTTTTCCTATGTTTTTAAACGTTTTTAGGTTTGGGCAAGGTATTAGGTTTGGAACCCAGGGCCGTGAGCCTTCTGCGAAAGCACTCGATTTCAGCTTCTCGATGATAAGACCATACGTTGGAACTGCATCTCGACAGCAGCACATGGTTCGCTTTTGTCACTTCTCTGAGCTGAGAAGTTACATGACTAGTTCATTTAATCTGTGATATTTACTACAGTCGCTGATGGGCTTGGATTTAAAGCTGTGCTTTTTACTTTCCCTAGCCTGCCATGTTCTGTTTTCTAGATTCTTTTGCTATTTATTCTCTTTTTTTCTTATAGGTTAGGTATTTTACTTAGACCACCCCAATTATCTTTCTACCCATTCTTTTAATGAAAATATTTGTATCTAGCAGAGCAGTGGTGGTGCATGCCTTTAATCCCAGCACTTGAGAGGCAGAGGCAGACAGATTTCTGAGTGAGGCCAGTTTGGTCTACACAGTGAGTTCCAGGACAGCCAGGGCTAACAAAGAAATGCTGTCTCGAAAAAAAAACAGAGAGAGAGAGAGAGAGAGAGAGAGAGAGAGAGAGAGAGAAAGGGAGGGAGGGAAGGAGGGAAGGAGGGAGGGAGGGAGAGGGAGAGAGAGGGAGAGAGAGGGAGAAAGAGTATTTTATTTATTTAAGACTACCTAGAAATAAAAATACACAGTCATGACTTATACCATTCTCTAAGTTTAATTCACACTTTCATTTTCCCCAAATGATTCAGGGGCCTCAAAATACTTCAATTCCATCATTTTCCCCAATTTATCTGCCATTGTTATAGTACATCTAAATTATATACAAAGATGCTTCCCAATTTATGATGGGTTACACTCTAATAAATCCATTGTAAGTTGAAAATATTGTTAAGCTGAAAATACACTTAATACAACAAGCCCTCAGAACATGATAGCTTAGCAAAATGGCATGCTAAGAACATGCTATGCACTGTCTGGTCATATGGCTGACTGACAGCTTCAGCTTCCTGCTACTGTCCAGTATCATGCAAAGTGTCTCACCACAGAACTCTTCAGAATCGAAGCACACTTTCTACTAAACATTGGGTTTGTATTTTTGTAACGTTGGACACCCTTAAGTAAAACCATTGTAAGACAGGTTGTATTTAGTCTTCTCAAATGGCATTATTATTTATATAAATCAGACCCATTTGCATTTATCCATATTTCTATACCTTTTACTTCTTCTATATTCTCAACCTTCAGTATGAAACTACCACGGAACAGTTCTGCTTTTCTGTATTATAGATCTATGTCGATACCTTTTCTGTTTTACTTATCTGAAAATATATTTCATTATGCTTTCATTTTGTAGGATAATTTTGGCGGGAACAGAATTCTACATCACTTTTATTTGAGTCCATGTACTCCTGGCTTCTACTGTCACTGATGGGAAATTGGTTGTTGGGTTCTTTGTGCTTTCATCAGAGTAATGTCACATGCAACTTATCCTACTTCCTGCTAAGAGTTCCTATTATTTCATAGGTGGCTTGCTACAATTTAAAGAAACGTCAGCCATTCTCCTTTACTGTACTGCTTTTACCCAGTCTTTCCTCTTCTCTCCTGATTCCCTTCTCCTTCACAGGTCACACATTTCCTCTGCATCCCTTCCATATCTTCTTTCATTTATTGCTTTCCATCATACACAGCCTTCATTTGAATATTTTATTCTGAGCTATACTGAAGTGATCCTCTATTCAGCAGTGTCTATTTATTGCCTATTCTTTGAGCTCTTAGCTCTATTATATTTTTCAATTCTAGAAATATTTACTTACTAAAATATTTGGTGTATCCTTCCAAATTCACAATCATCCCTTTTTTTTATTCTTGGTAATAAAAACCATACATGATCATTTAAAAAGTAATGTCTGATAATTCTATTACATTGATGCCTTCTGGTGTGCTTATAAAATATATTATTTCTCTTAATTTGTATCATATTGCTTTATATGTTATATGTCTGGATAACTTTATTTGCTTCACACCATCGTATATAGAAAACAATACAGTAACTTCAGGACTGGTATACAAAATTGTACTCTTGAAAAGGCTTGCATTTGTCTTTGAGAGACACAGATCACTTTATTGGAGCTGGGCTTTAAAAAGTTCCTACATATTGATACACAATTAACTTTATCTTGATCCAACTACAACATTGGAGGTTCTACCATTTCTTACTTTTAGGCAATCCATGAACACAATTTCTACACCAGCCCTGTGAGACTGCCAAGAGCCTCTTTTAAGATTCCTGTAGATTCCACTAAGAAAGCTCATCAAAGACTGGGTTTATCTATATTGGTTCCAAGATACTCTCAGCTTTTGGTCCTATTAACTTGCACTGCAAACTTAACCCTGTTCTGACTTTCAATAGATTCTTGTTATAGTTTTTCTCCCTATTTGTTCTCAGTGTGAAAGCTGTTCAGTTTACTTAGTCTTTCTTAAAGAAACCAAAACTCTCAAGAAGAGATTTCAGACATACACCACCACCACCATGACAAGCTGACAAGAGAAAGTTTAATGACATAAAGTGTTGAGGGGTGGGAAAGGGCTGACTGCAGATATATATGACTGCAGTGGTATAGTCATAAATGAGGACATGAAGCTCACTGTTTGTCTTGTTATAATTTCTGTCATGAATGCTTTATTTTGGGTGGTGCGTAAGTGCATAACACTACATTCTAGAATTATCTCTGTAGCTTCGGATGGGTATTTTAACTGTATAAAAGCTATTGAGACGTATAGACTGCATATAGGCAAATTTGGGTGAGGTTCATTTTCTTTGCAATGTATTTATTTCTTTTTTGTTTTTTTGTTTGTTCAAGACGGGGTTTCTCTGTGTAGCCTTGGCTGTCCTGGAACTCGCTCTGTAGACCAGGTTGGCCTCGAACTCAGAAATCTGCCCGCCTCTGCCTCCCAGGTGCTGGGATTAAAGGTGTGCGCCACCACTACCTGGCTGCGATGTATTTATATAAAGTTTATAAAGCAATTTTACTTAAAAGTTGGCTACCTACTCTCTTTCCTTGACTAAATGCATTGTTCTTCTCTGTACCTGGTCACATAATGACAAGGGCTGTATAGAAGCATAATCAACTGAGGGTCTAAGAATTTCCCTTTTCTTACGAAGCTAAATCTTAATATAAGATGAAATAATCTTAGAGGTAAATCATGGAGAATGTTGATTTTTGTGAGTCTGAGATCTTTGAATGGTCTAGTCCCTTTGCTTAAATAAGACTGCATCTCTACTCAAGTCTCTCTTTCTAAATTCAGTCCTTTGACTACCTTCTATATGCCAGACACTGAGACATAAATATAACATGGACTAAAATAGACCAAGTCCCTGTTCTCGTCCAGTGTAAGACTTGGGAGAAGAATCAGGTTTCAGTCTCTAACTATCCCTAGCATATATAGGAGGAAGTAGACTTTGATATGCCCCATTTGCCCATTCATTTGTGCAATTATTTCACTACAACAAGGCTTAAAGGTTGTAGCACTGGATAAAGAATTGGGAACAATGTTTTTCATAAGACAGTAGGTACCAGCTGTAGTGAACCACAAAATAAACAGAATCATAATGTGCGTTCTAAAACAACATATAAGGGAATCAACTCATTTTGCAGAGTTCTGATAGGATTCTTGAAGAAAATGACACTTGTCTAGAGATGGGAAGAACTGACAGTAGTCAGGTTCAGAGTGGGCATGGAGGAAGATCCTCTGTAAAAAACCTGAGTGAGAGTTTGGTTCACACTTCCATACAAAATGGACAAGAAGGGGACAAGAACGGATAGTAAGTGGAAACATCTGTTTTCTCCTCTAGCCTGTTTGCTGTCTGCTGGATTCCCTAGTTTCTTACTACTGGGAATGCTGGAGAGTGTCTTGAGCGGAGAGGGAACGATAGTCTTGAAAATGCTTGGGCCCCCAAGCCCCCGCCCCATTACTGTTTGCATCGAGATAACTGATGGTACCAAGCAAGAGTCTGGATTGTGAGGAGCCTGGCAGCTTTGCTCAGCTATTCTCAGCCACTGACACAGCTTTTTTCTCTAAAATTTGAGATGTATTTCCGTGTTAAACTTTTTTAAAATGTGAGGAGTGTATGTGTGCATGTGTGTGTGTGTGGGGGGGGATGGTACAAGCTGAGAGAGGGAGGGAGAAGAAAACCGAAAATGATTGCGCATTGAAATAAGTGTGCTACTTGAGAAAATTATAAATGCCTAAAAACAGGAATCTGTAATGAAAGTACTCTCCGAAGCAGAACTGGAGCACTGCTGATCTGTGCCGACACACAATACACCAGTCTCCTCAACCCGAGCAAAGACTTAGATTTAATAAGATGGGTGGTGTACTAAATAAATGCCAAGTGATTATTAAAGATCTTTTTATTGAGGATTTACAACTATGTCATCAAATAGCTGAACAGTATTCAGGTGTAATAAGACCCATATGAGAAACTTAATTTAAAGTAGTGCAAAGAACTCAAAACACTATTACAAACAGACCATGAAAACTTGGGAAATAGATAAGCAAAGAGGCAAAAAATATCCCCATCAAATTATTGTCAATCGTGGGGGTAGAGGCAGTGAGGGAGGACAAAATATCATTTCCATATGAGTCAACTAAATAGCTATTCAAAGGCGCCATAGCATGACGGAACTGCACGCCACTATGTAGATGTGCCCACCCCTAGGAGTTGACTATACCTCCCTTCTTTCCTTTGGAAAGAAAATTAACTTTTTAATGTGAATTCTCTGTGGTAAAGAAACCTTTGAATTTGTTAGAAAATGGCCTTGCAGAGTGGAGTGAGCCGAGTCAAGAATCCTTGTGAGCCCCCTTCTAAATCTAGAATGTCACTGAGGGAGCGCTGGTAGGGAAGGGTAGCAGAGAGGAGTGGGGCGTGGAGATGTGACAGGCAAACGGAAGTAGAGAGGAGGACAGGTGATGGTGTTCCAAACAGGAGGAGAAACTGAGTCATTTGTTGAAGTATAGGGCCAGAGGGCTTCCCTCGCACATATGGCATGGAACAATTTACTCTGAATATTTAAACTCCATCAGATCCCTCACGGTAGTTAGTAAGCTAAGCTATAAGACCTCTAAGATCCCCATGAGTTCTATAGTCCTTCACTCTGTCCTCAAGGTTGGTCCTAGTGTGCTGACAGTAAGAAAAGCTTTCCAGAGAAGTAGGACATCCTTGGAATCTAAGAATAAGGGAGGAGCTTAGGGCCTGGGTGATCCTCTAAGGCACTTGAGGCTTCCCTCAGCCTTAACTGTTTGACAGACAGGAAAGGGTTATTGCTCATTCACACTGATGACAGGATTCTACTCACATCTGCTTGTGGGACCAGACCTGAGCAGTTCAGTGTGAGGCTGCCAGGTTAACTGCTTAGACTAGCCACACAGGCTGGGCGCCTTACGTAATGAGAATGAGTGGATACAGCAATGTTCTAATATAGGGAGACCCAGAAACTTGGCTGGGTAAGGGTAAGGGGAGCAGCTTGATAATTTATTGCTATTACAGGAAAAGAAGTTATGTCAGACAGCAAGCAAAAAGGGAATACAAAATTCCACTATTGACGAATGTTACCGCTTACAGTTCAGATTTTAGATACCTTGTCTGTGGTCACAAGTGACATCAAATTTGTCCCTAAAATAACTACCCTTTACAACCTTGTTACTCGAGGCTGTAGGTTAAGATGTCTGGCTGTCACTCATAAATCTGATCTCCTTTAGGACCTGTTGGTAGCCCCCACTCCAGTTGACACTGATCGGCCCCTTCTCCCCCCACCCCCTGGCAAATACTATGGGGAGGGGTAAAAAAATATATTATTAAAATATGCAAAGCAGTTCTTCAATTCTCATAGAAAAATACTCAGCTAGGAAGAAAATGAGAGCAAAAGAATACCAAAAGAAAAAAATGAAGGAGAAGGGGAAAATGTATGCCTCCATCTCTTCTCATCTCCGCTGTGTTTCCCTAGCCAAGATCACAGCAGTCCTATGCTGTAGAGGGACATCCGTCAACGCTAATCAATACATGTGGTGTTAGTCATGGATGATAAATTTAAAAGGGATTATAACTGTAAACAGTGATCAATAGAGACTTGCTGGAGGAGACAGAGAAGAAAAAACAACCTTAAAATGTTACACGGTTAATAAAGTAAGGAGGAGAGTCAGTCTTAAACAAAACTCCAAGGAAGCCACAGAGCGTCCAGTTCCTTCTCATAGATGAGACTGAGAGTGGATGAACAGTCCTCCCCAGACCCATCTCATAAGTCCATCACGACTAAAAGGGTGCATTATTAATTCACAGTACATTTGTGATTCTTCTGGTTGGAAGGCACATTCTCCATTATCATTTGGTTGAAGATTTGTTCCTGGATCTGAGCTGGCATCACTCAAAGCCCCCAGAGTATAGCTTGCCCTTTCCCCATACCAATCCCCTTCCCTCCTGTCTCTTCTCCCCTCCACAGATTTCACCACCGCAGGCACATGACTGAGCAGTGCATTCACAGGAGTGACATTCCTCTCTGCAAACAAATATATCCTGAATCCAAGCAAAGGGGAGAAAAAAAAAATGCAGGGAGCCTCTGCTGCTCACCCACAGATGAATGGAACTATCCGTCTTGTCACCAGAGGTCAGATGGAAAGGTTACTTGAAGTCTATACCTTACCTCCTCTGCTGATGTTAGCAGGCAAGTTCCTTAAAAACAAAGCAAAATAAAGAGGGGGAAAAAAAAAACGAACCACCCGAATCCTACCCCATCAAGCGCTAACGGGCCCTCTAGAACCATTTCTGAGATCGTGTCTTCTCACCACCTTCGAAGCCACAGCTCCAGGCCTGACACGGACATTTTTTTTTTTCCAGCTGACCTTTCAGTGTCCTTTCTGCCAGAGTGTGTAAACCATAAGCTGATATATGAAGGCAATTTTTAGTGGTGCCACTTGTATCTGAGCGATTGCACACACTTTACGGTTCTGGCCCGCCACCCTTTCCACCTTTCCAAGAACTCTCTATTTTCTTTTAAGGGAACTGCACCAGAGGTGAAGGCAAGTTTAACTGCTTCAAGACTTTGACTGCCACAAGCACCTGTTTGGGGCAATTCATGACTGGCCAATGCTCGACAGCAAAGCTGAGGTACCTTGGCTGCTCTAGGGGTGGAGTCACCATGCCGAGAGAGATGTGGACAGAGGTAATGCCGACACATCTACCCATCCCCATACCCCCTTGCCCTCAGCTACAGCCAGACTGGACAGGGATCAAAGCTGCAGCCTCATCTAAGACTCCAAGGGCACAGAGCCATTTTCTCCATAATTTCTTAGAGCTGGGACCCTGGGGACTTCCTCAGGCAGAGTTCAGAGAGAATCAGGGGACATGAGATAACTGAGAGGAGACATCAGCTGGCAAGGTCATATACAGCATCTATGCTCTTCCACCCTGCCATTGTCACATCTCTCTCAGAAGCCAGGGCTGTCTTTGTATGTAGAGCTGCAACTTCAGTCCTGCTAGACTCCAGGCTATGCCTGGACTCTCCACTCTAAGGGGGACACCGAGAGTTCAGTCTCACTTCAAGCTGAGAAGAAAAGCTTCAGAAACAGTTTCACACAGTCTAGGCCTTCAGTTGTCAATGTGAATGAAAGAATCATCAGATGGTTCAATGCTCAAGGAGCTCCATCAAGAATATCCTGGCCATTTCAAGTAAGACTCAAGGTCATTCCCAACTACCTGGTCCCAGTGTTCCAAGAGACTATGCACCCCAGAAGCCAATGAGGATGACTCTTGGGAGCGCTTCCCTGGACTCTTCATCCTAGGCCTGTGTATCTATATCATATATAGGGAGCAAAAGGATGTACTACTAAGATTTTAAGATGGAAAAAATGATTTCAGCCTACTTGTTCAAATCAAGTTCTCATTCACTTTGATTACTCTATCTTACTTAGCTTGAGCCATAAAGAAAGGAAGGAAATACAGAGTGCCTTTATGAATTATCCAGTCTGAAAACTTCTCTGTGCCCCAGACTGTCAGATCATGAAGCCGTATGATAATGACAGATGGTTAGAAAGATGAATCCCATTCTGATGTGAGATTCTTGGGTGGTAGTTCTCAAAATTTGCGTAGATATTTGGGATTGCTTTTTGCACAGAGAAATTGTTCACAATAGGGGTGACAAAGAAGAAAACAATGAGAAAGTGGGAATGAGTCATTGGCCAGAGTAGCACAGGCTAAAACCAGTTGAGAAAAATGGACAAGTGTCACATGCCAGTACCATCACATGTGGGACAGCAGAGGGACTCTAGTATCTATAGACAGCTCCTTCCCATCTTTTCTGTCCAGAATCTGCTCTAAATTCCCACTGCAGTCAAAGTGACCAAATTCTATTTGCCATCTGGTAGAAGCCACAGACCCAGAAGGTCCAGTGTGGCCCTCAGAGATGGAGTGCTGGGAGCTATGCTTGCCCCTTGCTGCCTTTCATAAGACTTAGTCATCATGACTAAGAAGTCTTAGTCCAAAGGAAAAGGATGTAGCCAGTAGCATTCTGACCTGCCAGCCCCTGAGTACTCACAGCCAAAGGAGGGAAACACTCCAACCTAGACAATTCCTCTTCCAAAGTGACAAAGATTTAGAAGTGCTCCAGTGGGGAGCCCAGAGAATAGCAGTAATGACAGTTCTCAAGTATGGATGTTGGGAGCAATTGCCATGTGAATAATCTTAGTATTCTGGAGGCTAAAGCAGGAGGATGACAAGTTCAAGGACAGTTTTGTTCTGTCTCAAAAACAGAGCAGAATAAAAGAACAAAGTCAGTGAACCATTGCCAGATCCACTGCATGGTGTTCTGGATCAGAGTTCTAAGAAAGACGGTTGCTGTAGACTGCCTTGAATTGTGTGGTGTTGGCAATAACTAGGGTCTTTTGTGGTTTTCTGACCAATGTAAGCAAATCATTGTTCTTGTCAAGGGAAGTGCAAAGCTCCTCCATCACAGACACAGGAATCCCCGGAGTCATAATAAAATTGTGACTGGAGAAGCAGAGATAGGGGTAGAGAGACCTACTGTGTCAACAAGTTCTCAATGGTGGACAGAAAGCTGGTGTATCGCCTTTTCTCCTCAGGCTTCTTAGGATATCTGGCGTAAAGTGAAAGGGGGACCAACAGCCAGCCTTGCTGGAAACCTTGAGCTCTGATAGATGGACTGCCACTCTGATGCTAGACTGGAGAGACCTGAACCAGACTCACATTTTACAGGGTTGCAGAGAAACTACATGACCTCCACAGTCATGTGAGGTGTCTAAGCCAACTCACTCCTTCTTTCCACTTCTCCCTGTCCTCAAAATAACAATTCTTCTTTTGCTTTTTTGGTTCGGTCTGTACTTAAGCTTTTATAGAAGTGCTAGCTTTCCTTTGAAGGAGAAGAAAATTTTCTCCTAGCAGAAGACAAGCTTCCAAGCTTGTCTCCTTCCAAGACAAGCTTCAACTCTCCACTTGGTTTTCTGTGCTTGTTGCTTGCTTGGTTGGTATTGTAAACAGAGAGGACAGTGAACAGTCCCACCACTGCACCTTCACCTCTAGGGGTAATAAAACACTCCACCAAGTGTAAAGCCACCCCTCATCGTTTCCATGATCTCCCAGCTGCCACCAACTCTAACCCCTGATTTTACTGTCCTCGGCAGAGTCCAGAGTGAGGCAAAGCAGGGCACACAAAATGAACCAGAAACTTCTGTCTCCTTTCCATTCCCATTCACGGGCCTAATCTTTGCTGCATTTAAGGTTTTACTCCTGGAGCAGTGAGGAACTCAGAGAACCTCTTGATTGATGCTGTCAGTGAGATGAAGAGCTCTGGTGTCAGGCACTGTCTTTTCTTCATTAAGTTTGAAAACATGCCCAGGGGCTAGTCTGTGATCTGCTCATCAATAAGTGGAAATCTACTGATAGACTCAAATTCATGCCAAGTGTTAGCAGAGCAAGGACAGATAGCTTGTCAGTTTCCTTCCCCAAAGAAGAATTCCCAAACACCCCTGTTGTCATTCACAGTAGACGGAGATCTGTGGTGTGAAGGAAAGGCAAGAAGACCCAAGCAGTGGGATATGGCTTTTTTCTGGGAGGGTCAACACCAGGAGCACAGGACTCAGTGTTCAGGGGAGAACCCTGCCAAGGAAACACTGAGTTACTACCAACATTCACTCTCCAGGATGGTCAGGGCCAGATCTCCAGGCCATGAATGGCCAGTATTCAGAGTCCATCACCAACAACTCATTCATGAAGGATCTCCTCACAAACCCTTCAAGGATTTGTAGAGGACAAAGGAGGATGGGACATGGACTTAACAAGATTTCTAAATGTCCTTGCAGAAAAGCTAATGAACAAGACAAACACTGTTGCTAAGTTAATATCCAATAGAAAGAAGGAAAGAAGTAGAAAGAGAGCAGAGGGATAGAAAGAAAGCAACTGCTCGGAAAACTTAAGCAGGAAGCCCTTTAACCTGCCTTAAAAATAAAATTTAAAAATTCTACCTTGTGCCAGAGTAAAAAGAGAGCAAAAATATTATTTCTTTTTAAAAAGGGCAAACACCAAAATTGCCGTTAAGCTAACAGGTATTAGCTTGAGAGCTCTGACCTGCAGGTTTCAACAATTAGCTTTGAAAGTGATTGTTCATCAATCCACCTTGATTTCCTTACATAGGATGGGGTAATGTCAATATTGGCAGGCAATTCCTGAAAGCCCAACTGTGCGGTAATCATGTCTATACTGAGCATGTGGGACACAGAGCAAGGACAGGGGTTAGGAGTCCTTGTTCATGTTGATTCGTGGTTACTTTTTTCCCTCCATTTTTATCTCCAGGCTATACATTTTTTCTTGTCAAGGAGCATTACTTAGCACTAAACTAGCAAAATTACCACTGCAGCCTCATCTGGTAGTTCACAGAGAAGCTTCAAAGACAATGTTGAGCATACTTCTTCTGTTCATTTGTGTCCTTTTCACTGGACATCCTAGACTTCATTCATTCTTCAGCTACTATTATTTGATGACCTGCAGTGACCCCTGGTCTCTGCACCTGTTTATAGAAACAGAGACAGAAGAGAAAATAATGGCCAAAAAAAAAATACCCACAAAGACAAAAAAAAAAATTATTCTATGCCATGGAGATCCTACCAAGACCAGAGGCAGAGACACCCTCCTTGTAGGAAAAATTTGAGATGTATCTGAAAAGAGAAGAATTCCTCAGGTGAAAATTCATGAGGCTAGAGCTAGAGAGAGGTTCCATAAAGGCACCTAGAGAGCAAAGAGTACTGTTCATTAAAGGGATAATCATAATAATGGGTCATGTCACTACAGAACTCACCACCAGCAATGGTAGTCAAGCTTCCAAAAGTTCTCTCAATGTTCCCAACAACTCTAGAAAGTACATAATATGATTGTTCTTCTTATCAGATAAAATATGGAAAATGACAGTTTCTCAAGGTCTAGTTGCCAAAGAGTAAGATTGAATAGCAGCTGACTCCAGAGACCATTCCTACCACCATGGCAGAGAGCAGAAGCCTGCCTGAAGGGAAGACGGGAAATGGGGACAATGGTGGCTACTGGGAAGAGGCCCCGGGATGCTGACTAAGCATTATTCACAAGCTATGGTAGATTTAGACAATAATGACAGATGATCAGATTAGTAAAGATAACTCCATAGCCATGGCAAAGAATTATAACAGGAAAAGCAACAAGAGAAAGGCATTAAATCCAAAGGAAGTACTATTCCTGATTTCTTCTTATAAACTCCAACACACACACACACACACACACACACACACACACACACACAGAGAGAGAGAGAGAGAGAGAGAGAGAGAGAGAGAGAGAGAGAAGCATGTTCATATATAAAATAAATAAATATAAAAATGAAAACAATACAAACACTTTTTAAATTATAAAGAATAGGGCTGGAGAGATGGCTCAGTGGTTAAGAGCACCGACTGCTCTTCTGCTCTTCTCCGGACCTTCTGGAGATCCGGAGTTCAAATCCCAGCGACCACATGGTGGTTTACAACCATCCGTAACGAGAACTGACTCCCTCTTCTGGGGTGTCTGAAGACAGCTACAGTGTAATTACATATAATAAATAAATCTTTAAAAAAAAAAGAATAGTACAAATGTTGCTTCTAGCTAATAGGGAAAGAAAGGAATTGGATTCACTGTCTACAGCCTAAAACAATTAAAAAGCAAACAGCAGATATCAAATTAAAAAAATGTATTTTAGAGCCGGGGCATTGGTGGCTCACACCTATAATCCCAGCACTTGGGAGGCAGAAGCAGGCAGAGAAACCTTGTCTCAGGAAAACAAACAAAAAAAAAATGTATTTTAGAGCAATACTTACTTGTCAGAGGCCAGGGTTCTCTGGGAAATAAATGTTGCATCTTCATGGCCCCCATTTTCCCATTCATTGCTGTGACAAAGTATCTGAAAGTACTTAAAAGGAGCAAAGTTGTAGTCTGCTCATGTCTTAATTCATGGTCACCTGGTCCAGTGAATTTGGGCCCATGGAAAGGCCTATCATGATTAGGGAGAATAGGGTAATAATATCATGGTACCTATCTTAGTTAGGTTTTATTGCTGTGAAGAGACAGCATGGCCAAGGCAGCTTTTATAAAGGACAATATTTAATTGGGGCTTCCTTACAGTTTCAGATGGTAAGTCTATTATCACCATGGTGGGAAGCATGGCAGCATCCAGGCAGATATGGTGCTGGAGAAGGAGCTGAGAGTTCTACATCTTAATCCAAAGCCAGTCAGGAGGAGGGTCTCTTCTGCACTGGGCAGAGCTTGAGCATAGGACTTAAAAGCCTACCCCCAGACTTCTTCCAACAAGGCCACACCTCCTAGATGTAGCATTTGGCATGGGCCAAGCATATTCAAACCATCACATGCTACTCCATGTTCCCCATAGACTTGTTCAAACACATGAGTTTATGGGAGTCATACCTAGCCATAGTATAACACAAAATACGTTGAATCCAACTTCAAAAGTCCCCATGGTCTCTCACAGTCTCAACGCTGTTTGAAGTTCAAGGTCTCTTCTGAGATTGATGCAATCTCTTAACTGAAATCACCTGTAAAATAAAAATAAAAAAGCAGATCATAGACTTCCACCATCACAGGATATACAGTACCATTCCAAAATGTCATAGTGAAGAAATACTGGACCAAGCCAAGACCCAAACCAGCTAGGCAAACTAAATTCTGCATCTCCATGTCTGATGTCAAGGTGCTCTTCAGATCTCCAACTCCTTCTATCTTTGTTGACTGCAACAAACTTCTTTTTCTTGTGTTGGTTTCTACTTCTTGTTGGCAGCTTTCATCTGCAGGTACCCCATGACTTTGACATCTCAATATCTTGGAGTATCCAAGGCAACTTCAACCTTACAGCTTCTTGTTCCAATGTCTAGGATCCACAGATGATATGATCCAAAGAAGGAGTACATCACTTCCCCACCTCTGCCCTCTATAGTACTCTAGGTTCTGGTTGACTCTATTCCATTACTGCTGATGGTCTTGGTGATCATCCCATGGTACTGACTTATCCAGTATGGTCAAGCCCCTCACAGCAATACCTAGCCTCTGGTACCAACTTCTGTCTTCATTAGGGTTTTACTGCTGTGGGGAGACAACATGACCAAGACAATTTTTATAAAGTACATCATTTAATTTGGGCTGCCTTACTGTTTAAGACGTTCAGTCCATTATCATCACGGTGGGAAGCATGACAACATGCAGGCGAGTATGGTGCTGGAGAGGAGCTAAGAGTTCTATATCTTGATCCAAAGACAGCCATAAAGAGACCGTCTTCCACAGGCAGCCAGGAGGAGGGTCTCTTCTGAACTCTGGGCTTGGCTTGAGCATAGGACATCAAAGCCCACCCC
>JADRCC010575042.1:6289-16305 GCA_019843855.1 Hylomyscus alleni | reverse complement strand
TTATGAAAGTAAGAATCATTTGTGTCAACTGAGTTGAAAAATACACCTGTTGTTTCCAGTCAAGGAAATAATCATCTATCTAGGCCATAGGATAAGGCTTGCTTTTAGTTCATGTCCATTAGGAAACAGTGCTTCATTGTTAGTCTACATGCAGACAGTGCCTGCAAACCTCGGGGGCGGCAGGAAATGAGGCTAAGGGAACCTGTTAGTGCAACTCTATCCTGAGACAGGTGCCACTTTCCGACATTTTAATTGATCTCATTTGTTAGTTATACGTGTAAATCACACTGTTATCATCCCAGAACAAGGAATGGAAAACCAGAATTGTCATGGACTGGAGATAACAAACCAAGTCCCTAAATGGACTGGCAGAGAGACTTCCTGGCTGAGTTTCCTAACAGGACATTAGATTGAAATTGGATAGCTGGCAAAATCCAAATTACACGGAGGCCTCTTGTTTCTTTATATAACACTGACTGAAAACTGTTTAATATTTGACTAAGTCAAGGCTATGTGTCATATACTAAGTGTGTGCATGCGTGTGTAAGAAAACTTTTGAAGCTCTGAAGGGTCATAGTAAGCCTGTCTGGCACACTGTATTGCTATGTCACTGTATATTTAGTTACAGAATTGCCCAGTATCTGAAGGAGAGATGCAGGTCTGGAATGTCAGTGGATGAAGAATACTGAAACCTTCAAGATGGTAAATGTTCAGATTGTCTCCAGACCGGGTGGTGGTTGCGGAGAGAGGTTTCCTTCTCTATGACTTTAGTGAACACACAGGGGACAGCTGAATCTCCTGAGATACTTAAAGGAAGCTGTTGCTGAGAAAACTTGAGGATCCAGTAGGCTCTTAGAAGAGAGTCTAATGCGCAGAAATATTCAAGGACCATTACGCAGCATAAAAACAAACTTATTTTGTCTTTTCAACTCCTGCTGTGTTCCTTGGCCTGTTGGATTTTCCAGCTACTGTATTAGATAAGATCCTTCAATAGCTAATGGAGATGTATTCCCACCACCTTTTGACTACCTACCACAGCTTTAGGATTCTACCCTTGACCAATCACAGTCTGGAAATATTAAATGAAAAGTTAAGAAAATAAATAATTCATACATTTTAATACAGTTCTGTGTTCTGTTATATTATCATATACAACATTCATCTCTTACTGTAGCTATTTAAAAAGTAAATTATGTATACATATAATATACATGTAAAAATAACATTATATAGAGCGAGTTCAGTTCTTTGTTACTTTTATATTATTGTAGCAAATTACCTGCAGCAGGCTTACTGGGTGAGGCACGTGTATTTATTTCGTGTATAATTTTGGTTAAAAGTCCTTGTAAGTCCCTCGTATCATCTCATGGTGGACCACAGCGATAGATGAAGATAAAACACTTCCAAACAGGAAGCCAGAGAGAGGTTAGGGTCCTGAAATTCTTCCAAGACCATACCCTCAGATGGCCATAGGGCCTCTAACAGAGCGGCACCCCTTAAAGGCCATTTGTTCCCAACACTGTGGCCCTGGTGACCATGTTTCTGTAACAAGGACTTGGGAGCATGGCTAAACTATAACAGGTAGACTCTAGCTCAGTGGTTCTCAACCTGTGTGTCTCAATCCCTTTGGGGGTTAAATGATCCTTGCACAGAGTTATAATATTAGATATTTACATTAAGATCCATAGCAGTAGCAAAATAAAGGTTGTGCAGTAGCAACAAAGATTTATGGTTGGGGGTCACCACAGCACCAGGAACTGTATTAAAGGGTCGAAGCATAAAGAATGTTGAGAACCACTGAAGAGGAAGTGGTCTCCAGTGTCCATTGCATCTTGGAACATCTCCCCAGGGATAAAAAGGGGACACTCAACTCTCTTCCTCTCTCCAACTGGAACTCTGATACAGGAGGTCAAACCTGGGCGTTTTTGATAGAACTTAGTAAACTGCCGTGTGAACAAAGCACAGCATTTGATCGATGTTAATTGGCTTCGGGGACAACTGTAGTTAACGCCAAGAAGACTGGATTATTAAATATTCTAAAGCATTGTGTTGTGATCGCACTTAACAATGACGGCTACAGAGAAGTGTTAGTGTGACTGGAGTATGTGGAATGGCTAAATCTGTGCCAAGTAAAAGACACACAAAAGATGTTCTTTTGATCCAATCTGAACTCGCAATTATCACCTTGTCAGGCTGTCCTTTGTCTCCTGAGTTCCCAGTGGAAATAGGGAAAGCTCCATTTGGCTTTTGAAGTCTTCCCTTATTTAAGGCAAGCTAACCGTATTTATAGATCAGATATGCATAACACCTAAACACTTCAAATACACAACTACTTAAATATGATGATGAGGTGAGAAACTATGGATGCTGATCCCTAAACAGCTTACAAAATAATCCAGTCGGTCATCTTCAGGCCACACAGTCTTAGTCTTTCAGGGCCAACAAGCTCTTGAACCTATTTTCTTTTGTTTTGTTTGTTTGTTTTTTAGTCTATCACCCCAAAGTGAAACCCACATACTTCCTTGTTCATCGTTTTATATCTGGCACTCAAATTATGAAACAAGGAGGTATGGGGAAGAATTGGCCTTGGGTAGCTGGGACTCACCTGTGTACATGCTATTTAGAGGTAAAGGTAGTGGGTGGGTGGTGGCAATTCTACAACAGAAAGCTGTCTGTTGGTAGCCTTGCTTCTGTCTAGGGATCTTAGCTCAGGTTCACTTTCTCTACTGATTAAATGACTCAAATACAGGAAAAGTCACAGTCACAACACAAAGCGAAGTTTTATTGAAATGTATCACGTGTCACCTGGCATAGTGAAGAGATGAAGAGATGGCTCCTCCAAGTGGGAGTGTTTTGGTGGCTGATCCTCCCCTCTGGAGGGTCTGGGTCTTTATGCTTGAGCATGAGGGTGGACACCCTCTTCTTATCTCCAGATTGGCTGCTTGGGATAAAACAGAGGGTTGGATAATTGGTTCTAAGATGGGAAGGAAGCCTGATTAGTAAACACCAAAACAGCCCACAGGTGGGAGATCCAAAAGTTCTGCTGAGCAGATCTTGCAGATGGGGGAAAGCAGAATCCAGTAGCACCAACTCTACCACCCCTCAGTCTTTGTTCTTGTAGAGAAGACCCTAGAAACCCACGGTGTTTTAGCAATGTGGACACAAGGTCAACTACCAGGGTTTGTTTCCCTTGCTGATCAATCATTTCGTCATCATTTACATATATGTAAATGTGTCATTTATCTTACTTTCCCAAATTAAGATGGTTACTGACGAATGTTACATTTTCATCTAAAGATCAATTACTATGTAAAGACTTTGTTCTATTCCCTATAAAATGAAGAGTATACATCGTCCATAGTGCCAGGCTCAGGGCTAGACGACTGAGGATACTATGTTTGTCTACCTTTGAGCCAGAGATGGTCATGCTTCCATTTCTATAAGGCAGAGAAAGCTGTTATGCTTACTGGGTACTTTTTGTTCAGATAACCTATTAAGGGAAGACAAGTTTGGCTTTCTGGCCACAAACAAGGCTTCTTAAGCTAATTGTGGCAGATGAACTTTTAATCTCTGAGGACTAGCTCAGTTTGAGCTACAAAGGGAGACATTGTCTCTACTAAAGAAAAGAATCAAAATAAAACAGAACTTTCACTTGACTTTTTTTTTAACCATGTGGCCTCAACCACACAAAGCCCTGTTGTCCCTTATTGTCCAGTACAAGCAGCAATAGTGGAATTAGTCCACTCTCCTCCACGGCAGGATGAACCATCAGCGGTCATTCTGCCAGGCTTCTAGGAGACGTGAGGATCTCTGTGAGGTATATGATTTCTGACTGTGGATGAAATTTGAACAGCTGATCCAGTAGCATGGAGACAGGTTAGAAAGTACTCTATGTTACCTGACTCTAACATCCTGCCATCACAATTACCAGATCCTTGGAAGATCTTAACTAAAAGATTGCTGTGGCATGGACTTGGCCTATTCTCACTCATCTGTCTCTTTCCACCTCTTTTGTTAATACTGATGCTGTTGTGTTGGCCAAGGTGCCTATAGAAACATGACATGATACAATCACCCTTTACTTAAACAGGAGAATGGAGAACTCTAACTATACTCCCTGATTCCCTTCATTTTCACTGGCCTTCATGTACTTCCCTTCCTTGCTCTTTCACCCTCTTCCTTTTCCTCTCTTTATTCCTCTTCACCTTCTAGTGTATTCAATTATAATTAGGAAAGAGCTTCAGCTTGTCTGAGATTCAACCCACCTCTTAAAGATTTATATGCCTATCATCTATCTATCTATCTATCTATCTATCTATCTATCTATCTATACTTTGCATATACACCTGCATACCAGAAGGTAGCATCAGACAGTTGTGAGTTGGCATGTGGATTCTGGGAATTGAACTCAGGACATTCAGAAGTGAGTGCTCTTAACCACTGAGCCATACATCTCTCCAACCCCTCAACCCACCTTTTAATTTAATCAATTATAGAAATATGTTTATTTTCTTGTCATTACATCTTACATGTAATCTATTTGTTTTCACAGCCAAATGTGAAAGTAGTTCAACTAAGGGCTTTCTGGTCATCAACAAAGGTATGGAGTTTCACTCTTCCAAGTATAGAGTAACATAGATGGAGACAAACATGGAAAGAGCAGTATTTTGATCTTTGAGTGACTAACAGAAAGCAATGGATGCTAAGGAAAGATGTGGTAAGCAGGTTAGCACTGAACTCTGGCTTGAGGACTCTTAAGAGCTAAACAAAGAATTCTCAACTGACGAATACCGAATGGCTGAGAAACACCTAAAGAAATATTTAACATCCTTAGTCATCAGGGAAATGCAAATCAAAACAACACTGAGATTCTACCTCACACTAGTCAGAATGGCTAGGATAAAAAACTCAGGTGACAGCAGATGCTGGAGAGGTTGTGGAGAAAAAGGAACACTCCTTTATTGCTGGTAGGATTGCAAGCTGGTATAAACACTCTGGAAATTAGTTTGGCAGTTCCTCCGGAAATTGGACATAGTTCTACCAGAGGACCCAGCTATACCACTCCTGGGCATATATCTAGAAGATGCTCCAACATGTAATAAGGACACATACTCCACTATGTTCATAGCAACCTTATTTATAATAGCCAGAAACTGGAAACAACCCAGATGTCCCTCAACAGAGGAATGGATACAGAAGTTGTGGTACATCTACAGAATGGAGTAATACTCAGCTATTAAAAACAATGAATTTATGAAATTCTTAGGGAAATGGATGGATCTGAAGAATATCATCCTGAGTGAGGTAACCCAATCACAAAAGAACACACACGGTATGCACTCTCTGATGTGACCCGCGCAACCGTCTCGCTGGCAAGAACACACGCGGGCACAAGGATCCTTCTGCAGCAAACTTTATTCCATTGTAACTGAGGAAGACGGGAGTCCCAGAAATGGCGCTGCTTATATACCCCCTAAGGCGGCGTGTTTACTTTTGATTGGCTGCTTGCCCATAACTCAGTAAAACGCCCTGGGATTGGGCAGTAACTTGGCAGGCTTTGCTATTTGCACATGCGCACTGAACTTGTTCACTCCCGGGGAGACAGGACGCTATCGCCATCTTGTAATGGCGATTGCTGTATGACTCACACGGCCCTCTACACTCTGATAAGTGGATATTAGCCCAGAAGATCGGAATACACAAAGTACAATCCACAAACCACAAGAAACTCAAGAAGAAGGAAGACCAAAATGTGAATACTTCATTCTTTCTTAAAAGGGGGAACAAAATACCCATGGAAGGAGTTGCAGAGACAAACTATGGAGCAAAGATCGAAGGAAGGACAATCCAGAGACTGCTCCACCTGGGAATCCTTCTTATCTTCAATCATCAAATCCAGACACTATTGTGGATGCCAGCAAGTGCTGGCTGACAGGAGCCTGATATAGTTGTCTCCTGAGAGGCTCTGACAGTACTCGACTAACACAGAAGTAGAGGCTCACAGCCATGCATTGGACTGAGTACAAGATCCCCAATGAAGGAGGTAGAGAAAGGATCCAAGGAGCTGAAGGGTTTGCAGCCCCTTAGGACGAACAACAATATGAACTAACTAGTACCCTCAGAGCTCCCAGGGACTAAACCACCAACCAAAGAGTACACATGGTGGGACTAAAGGCTCCAGCAGCATATATATAGCAGAGAATGGCCAAGTTGGAGAGGTCCTTGGCTCTGTGAAGGTTCTATGCTCCAGTGTAGGAGAATGCCAGGACCAGTAATCAGGAGAGGGTGGGGTAGTGACCAGGAGGAGGTGGGGAGGCAACAGGGGTTTGTTTTTGGTTTTGTTTTTGGTTTTTTTTTTAATTTTTTTTGATTTTTTGTTTTTGGAGGGGAAACTGGGAAAGGAGATATTATATGACATAAAAAGAAAATATCTAATAAAAGAAGTAAAAAAGAAGTAAAACTGCAAAAAAAAAAAAAAAAAACCAAGAGTGATTAAAATCTGGGCCAAGGATTGCCTCTATTTCTTAACTGAGGAAGCTCTAAGATAGAGCAGAGCACAACAGCTTTCCACAGGGACCCTTATCAGGCAGCTGGTAGCTCTTCTCTAGGAAAAGTCTCTCCCTCCTTCACCTGTGGGAGTGCCGCAGCTCAGAGTCTCAGAAATCTGGGCAGTACCCCAGGAATAACACAGAACACAACCATGAGAAGCCATGCAAGCAGTTACACCTCCATAGCAAAGGCCAGCCAAGAGTGCTGATGCTGACAGACACAGCCTACCATGAAGGAGAAATTTTAGAAGTTGGAAACATGACTTTTTGGCATCAATCACAGCAACAGTAAGTACAAATGAATTCCTCGACATTCCAGTTAACATTCTGGGACGCACAAGGCATCAACACAGATCACCCAGGGATATATAGAGACAGGTAGGCTTATTAGACAGGAGTAGAAGGCATGAGCAGGCAACTGGATACAGAAGACATGGCTGGGGAATGTTTTAATCAGCTGATGTCTTTTTAAGAAGTAAGAAAAGTGTGAGAAAAGTTTACTAGATTTCTGTGAATCTATCAACGTGTAACACTTTTTAGAGAAATTACCAAGGAAGAACATGAAGCAGCCAATGAATGAACCAAAGTAGGTATGTATTCAAACCTTATATCTTGATAAGTAAGACTGATAGGGACTCTTAAAAAAAGGACAACAATCCTTGAAACAAAATCACAATCGTTTAGAAAATAAGTGCCATGGGCTGTTTGAACAAAACTGAAGAGTTAACAACAGGGAGGAGGAAATGGAAGTATTTGAATATATTTTTCATGTTGAAGAGAAGGGTAAGTCTAGAGAAAGGCAGAGCATTTCCACTAATAAACAGATAAATTCTTAGTGTTTGCTATTCAAGTACAGATATTCTAGTCCCTTGTGAAGCTCCTAAGGAGAAGTGGTGATGACTCATACAAATGTACAGAATCTCTTAAATTAGCAGCTGGGAAGTTCATTTGTAGATGCTTATATTCTCATGCTAATTATGTCACCCCCAAAAATCATGTTTGTAGTATCCCACATGTAAGACTGAGGCACTCTGTCGTCACCAGTTAATTTTGATTGGCAAATAAAGATGCCCACAGCTAATGGCTGGGCGGGGAAGATACATGTGGGACTTTTAGGATTTCTGGGAAGGGACTGAGGAAGAAGAAGGGATAGAGTGAGCCACAGTGCCTGGGAAGGAGGAGACATACCACAGCTGAGAGGTGCAGAAGACAAGAGCATAGCCACCATGTTGGAACTGTGGATCGCGGCCCAGGAGGGATGCCCGACTGGTTCTTGGGTAGCAAAGATGGAACAAAGATTTTAGTAAGTAATAACTTGGGAATATCAGGAGGTGAATTAGCCATGTGGAGGTAAAGAAGTGGCCCAGCCATTGAGCTGTTTAAGGCATATACAAATATAAAGGCTAAGTGTTTGTGTCTCTCATTCGGGAATGTAAAGCATTGATGGAGGGTGTATGTGTGTGGGGGAGTAGCAGGAATGCGCCAGAGCTATCAAGATCAATTGAGTAGAGTTAATTGGGTATGACAACATTCATGGTACAGAAATTGATCAAAAAAGTAAATGCAAGGACAAAAGAGAAAGTAAAACTGGTCAGTGTTACATGTAACAAATCTTCCATATACTAGTTGAAATCTGTATACCAAAAAATAAACGTGTGTGG
Organism: Hylomyscus alleni; assembly: GCA_019843855.1. Classification (NCBI taxonomy): domain Eukaryota; kingdom Metazoa; phylum Chordata; class Mammalia; order Rodentia; family Muridae; genus Hylomyscus; species Hylomyscus alleni. The sequence goes on along the minus strand of JADRCC010575042.1, from coordinate 8,096 downwards.
TTGGAAATAAAGGGAGAGACAAATGCTATTCAGATGAAGTCATACAAAAAGACAGGTGACTGTTAATACCAAACAAGGTGAACCTCAAAAGTCTGAAAAATTAAGAGGATGCATGAAGAAGCAACCTGACTCACTCATCTGACCTAGGGCTGCTTTCTTCCTGTTAGTGTCTGGCAGCCTTATGTGAAAAAGTCTAGGTAGAAGATGTATTTGTTTACTCTACTAGCTTTTGTCCAACATAGTATGTATAAAGTATTTATTTAAAAGGCTCCCAGATTTGAAACAGGTAGATGATCATTCCATTTACATCTTGCCCTTGATGGGGAAAAAAATAAAATAATTCAAATACAAAATCGTGTGAGCGACATACAAGGCAACAACGGGAAGGAACACCTTTGCAGGCAAGCTAAGCACAATGTTCAAGCAACTTGAAAACACCACTTTCAGAATTGGACAGGTGGATCAACCAAAACGAATGCAAATAGAATTTGAAAGCTCACAATTGATTATATTGATGATTCATGGCTAAATACATACGTTTGTTTGTGTCAGGAAGCATTCATAAATAGCAATTGATTGCATATTTGATCCTAACAGGATTTAATGAGTCCATTAAGCCACAAAATAGAATGATCGAATCTGTGGTTTTAATCTTAAACAATTTTAAGAATTTTATATGCGAGTACTGTATTTGCCCTGTTTCTCCCCCTCCAACTGCTCCAGTATCTCCTCGAAATTCCCTCCCAAGGTCATGGCCTATTCTTCTATAATTATTGTTATGTGCATGCACACACACACACACACACACACACACATACACACACACACACACACACACACACACACACACACACCACTGAGTTTATATGATGCTGCTGATCTGTACATATGTTTTGGTGCACACATGTGGATCGCTTGATATTGGATAACGAATTAGGGTCTTCATTCCTGAAGAAACTGAATTCTCTTTCAGCAGGCAGTGGTTACCTATCCCTAGTCATCTAAGGGTGAGGCCTTGTGAGATTTCCCTGATCTATGTTTGAATGTCAGCTGTTGCCATTATGCAGGTCTTGTTTAGGCAAATGTGTTATTGCGATTTCACAGGAACAGTTTCTTTGTCATGTCTATAAGACACTATCTCACAGCAGGTACCATGAACCTTTGGCTTTTACAGACTTTCCACCCCTCTTCTGTAGCGTTCCATGAACCTTAGCTGTGGTGCTTGCTTAGGAGATGTCTTGGTTGGGGTAGGGCACAGTATAGATTATTGGGCTCCACACTTTAACCAGTTGTGGATTTCTGCAGTAAATCTTGACTTGTTCAAAAATAAGCTTTTTTAAGAGAAGTAAGAGCTATGCTTTTCTTCCGGGGTAAGAATAACTATTAAGAACGCAGTTAGAGACTTTAATGGTTTAAGGAAGTGACAACAGTAGGTTCCTCTAGAGGATCCATGACCTCTCTAGTAGACCTAGTTGGCTAGGTTTACAGTATTAGACATCAGTCTCTCTTACTGAGGGGACCTTAAGGGCTATGAGACCATTCGACCATTGTTAGTAACTCCCAACATAAAAGTGCCACTATTGTGCTCTTGGGCCTCCTGGGGATATCTTGCAATGCTGGTTATTGTAGCCTCAAGCTTTTCTACCCTCTTTCTTTGTTCCCAGAGTAAAGACTCTGAGACTTAATCATTTATGAATAAATGCTTAGGTCGTAAGCATTTCCTGACTAGCTTGTAACTTATAGAACCCGTTTATTCTACTCAATATCTGCAATGGTTGGCAGTTTCATGTGTCCAAGTTCCTCGGAG
>JADRCC010575041.1:2258-18629 GCA_019843855.1 Hylomyscus alleni | reverse complement strand
TTGTGTTAAAGTTCCTCTGGAAGAGAGGTCAAGCTATACCCTTAGTGGGTTCCAGTTATTGGACCAAGGTCATGCTATTTTGGGAGAAAGGTTCTGTATTTTTGTTGACTGGAGAGAAGAATGGCTCTGGACCCCTTCCAGAGTGATATGGATCAGATATGACATGGGAAGACCACCGGAAGATTTTGAAAAATTCAAGAAAATCAAACAAGACAGGTAAATTGATCTGCTGATACCTCGACATGGGAACAGCCCAGTAACTGGCTTAGGCATAAAAAATTGTCTCTAGCAAAACTTCAGCTAAAATGAGGCAATAAATCTTATTGGTTATGGAATCCCTAAGATGCTTCAGGCCCTCCTTCATGTGGCATGAAGATTTATTACATTTGATTATTGATACAATTAATTCATAAAAAAGACAAGCTGTCTTTCATCTGCTCAAACAAAAAGCAAAATTTCACCCTTAACTGATCTGTGCATCCTGTACAATCCATATAAAAATCTCAGCGATGCTAAACTTTTGGTTGTGAAATTCATATATTACAGAATGTACAACTTTGACCTGATTCATCCTCAAAGATGCTGAACTGACCTGCGGTTCCAGCTCCCTGCTTCCCGGTGCTGTCCAGAGACCTGCTTCTAGAAAAGCTTTATGATTGCTGCTGATTCTAGACCATTTTGCTTCATCCAACCCTTCAGTCAAGCCCTGAGCCTTCTAAGCATACAGAGACTGGATAATAGACGCTATTAACCAGCTAGCTTTCTTAAGTCTAACCAATTTTCTAATTTTCCTACCCCTCCCAACCCCATTAAAGAATTTCTCATCGCCCCTAATCAGCAGGAAGAAGCTATGGAGAGTTGTCAGCCTGATTCCTTGGGTTTGGTTATGGTTATGGTTATTTTACAAATAAGATAGGTTGTCATATTAAGGGATAATTTGGAAATGGTCATAATTTTGAACACGGAGCAAATAGATGGGATGGATTGCCAAATTACCTTGAACAAAACATTATGCAGCCATAATCTTACACAGGTAGAAATCTTTGTAATTGACCTAAAATTGAAGTTACAATTTCTTACATTGGTAGAGAATTTATATATGGATATAGAATTAAGGTTTCTCATTAGTATTAATCCGTATATTGATATAAAATTTGAAATTAATATTGATTCTCTTAGGCATTGTGCCTATGCAACTCATTTAAGAACAAGATGATTAAGTAACTCAAGTTTAGGCCCAGATAGTAAACTCATGGTTAGGTTAGATTCTAATTTAATTATAATAAAGTGCTTTCAATTTACTCAAATAGAAATGCCTAAGAGTAGCTAAGGTTTAACAGTTCCATATACTTTATTCAGATAGATAGACAGTCTTCAAACGCATCAGAAATCCAGAATATGACATTTAATGTTATTTCACTAAGGATCATATGAAAATGAGACATGTCTGCTCCTGACAACTTCCTCATTCTCCTTCAAAGAAAAAATTGAGGGCTGGAAAGATGGCTCAGCGGTAAGAGCACTGACTGTTCTTCTGAAGGTCATGAGTTCAAATCCCAGCAACCACATGGTGGCTCACAACCACCCGTAATGAGATCTGATGCCCTCTTCTGGTGCGGCTGAAGACAGCTACAGTGTACTTAATTGTAATAATAAATAAATCTTTAAAAAAAAAAAAAAAAGAAAAGAAAAAATTGAGCATCTTTACCTCCAGACAAGGTTGCTGTAAAGTAGGCATGGGGCAGAAATTGCCTATTTTATCTGCAGACAAAATACTGTCCATGAAAAAGGACACACTAGGTGATATAGTCAATTGCTAAGTTCTACCAAGACAGGTTAAACTAGTCCTTCATGTTCTCCTTTACAAAGGTCTGTTGGGTGATCCTGGGCCAGAAGGCTGACTACAGTTGCCCTTACATTGTAAGAAGTTAGGGGACTGTCCAGGCAGTCAGCGGCTCTACAGCTTGTTTAAGCTTTAGAAGCTAGGTTTGGTGCTTCATATATACTCAGGTAATATTCAGTTCATTCTCAGATTTCTGACAGGGCTGAAGACTAATTCATAGTCCCATAAGCAAACTTAAAGGTCGTTTAACATTGAAGATAGGATATAGAAGTAAAAATATGGTTTTCAGATGATGTTAAAGGCTAAAATCTAAACATAATTCAGGGAATTTTAACTCTTTAAGTTAGGAATGATGGTAGAGTACTTTATCTACTTGACAAATATGATAGATGTTAATTGTATATCATACTTTGCAATTTACATGATTCTGCTCAATGTATGTCTAACAGAACAGTTGGTTTTTTTTTTTTAATTGGACAGAAAAGATGAGATGTAGAGGGTGGTTCTGATGCTTTCATCAGGAGTCTGTGTTTACTGATGTTGAAGGTCGTTGCCCCTAGTTGGATTTTGATCTATCAAAAAAGATGCCAATAACCAATGAATGAGCACAGGTGGGACACTGAGAGTTGCACAGATAGGACACAGAGAGAGAATCAGAAGACTGGGAGGAGGAATGGGATATAGAAGTGGAGGAGATAAAGCCAGTCATGTAGATTTTGGGTAAGTGGCTACTGACTACTGACTAGACCTGGGGGAGCAGGGGAAAATTTAGGAGTGCCAGTCATTGAGTTAGCCAAGGCATTTTAAGAACAACTGGTGCACATGTGTTTTCTATTAGGGGCTCCCAATTAGCTCCCGGGCAGGTGCATGCGTGCGACCAGGAACACAAAGCAGTGTAGACAAAACTCCTGCTATAGGCCAGCAAGATGGCTCATCAAGAAAAGGAACCTGCTGCCATAATGTGGCACACCCATAGGCAGACAGACTGACAAACCAACAAGGAAAGAGAGCTGGCAAGATGGATCAGCAGATAAACTCACTTGCTGTCCAATGATTTGAAAGTAGGTCTCCACATTTGTAAACACACACAAATTAAAAACAAAACTAAGAAACTTCAAGAAAGACTGGGGAGACTCAAGAAGCAAAACCGATTTAATACCCTGGACTAGATCTCAAAACCAAGGATATTAATGGAAAAAATAGTGAACTCAAATAAAAACTGGAACTCAATGAATAAACCATAGAAGTCAGTTCCTGGTAACCCTGACAGTCTTGGGCTGGCGAGATGGCTCAGCAGCTAAGGTACTGACTATTCCTAAGGTCCTGAGTTCAAAATCCCAGCACCCACATGGTAGCTCACAACCATCTGTAATGAGATCTAATGTCCTCTTCTGGTATGTCTGAAGACAGCTACAGTGTACTTATTTATAATAATAAAATAAACCTTTGAGCTAGAGTGAGCAAGGACTGAGCAAGTGGGGTTGACAGGAGCAAGAGGAGCCAGCCAGAGGTCCTATATTCAATTCCCAACAACTCCACGAAGGCTTACGCCACCTGTACAGCTACAGTGTACTCATATACATAAAATAAAAATAAATCTTTAAAAAAAAATGTCAGTCTTGGGAGGACTTAGTAAGCAAGACCTAAAAACACTTTTCTACAAATCTAGTATTTTTCTGAAAGTTTATTTTTAACATATTACAGGACTGGATCTAATTCTAGAGAGAAGATCCTGCAGACTCTGTATCGTAAGAGATCTACCTTGCAGAATACTGTAGGAAGCCCTAGGCACAGCTCTCTGCTTCTTTCCTGAATCACTACATTCTAAGTACTCCAAGTACACTGCCCACACCTCACAAAAAACAAACAAAAAAATTAATTTAGCCTAACATGAGATGAGAAAAGGAAAGGAAGTTACTGTTCCATGTGCAGGATGTTCCAGGCTGGCTGAGAACACTGTTACAAAGTTCTGGAGGCCAATGATGGTGATGGTTGTGCAACACTCTGAATATATTCAATCTCACTAAGCAACACACTGAAAAGCAGTTAAAATGGGAAACTTTATATTATATACATTTCACAACTTAAAGGGTACAAATACATATCATAACAGATAAAATTTAAATAACATAATCTAAATTTTTTCATACACAAGACTCATGTGAAATCTCACTACATATACCTATGAATATTTTTTTAAAAAGCCACTAAATTTTACAGTTTGAATTGAATATGACACATGAATTATTCTTCAATAAAACTATTGGGACCACTCGATTTGACTTCTAAGGAGAAGAGGTATCCCACACAGTATTGATCCACATTCCAATGACATGCTGAGAAAGAACCAATTTAATAAAAAGACTGACTTGGGATGGTTGGTAGGAAGATGAGGAAGGTCTGTGCCTGATCACATGGGTTCCCAGTCACAGGTCAAGAGCAAAGGCAATATAAAACACAGGAATGAAGCTGACCAAAGACCTTTATTCTAGTCTTCCATGCTCATTAAACTACCTATGCAGAATGGTCCTTTCATCTCTGCCCTAAACAGCATCAGCTACATCCAGGCTTAAATTGGAAGACAGACTCAAGTAATGGAAGACTTTGTGGAGAATGTTATCCAAGCGATCTCTGCTTCTTCCATCTTGGGTAAAAGAATAAGATGGTGCACATGCGCAGGCTCTCTCCAAAGCTGAGGCTTACAGAGGGGAAAGATGACAGATGCAGCTAAGGCTCACAAAATCATCCAGCTCCGCAATCAATCCAAAGTGCCTAAAAACAGAAAAAGAAATGTGTAAGAACATGTCTCAGTCTGGGGTAGTGTCCTAAACTGGGCAAAGTTAAGGCACACAGGGACATGCTGGTAACATCAGTTGCAATTTGAGAAGTATCTATCAAAAAGACCCAGGGGTAAATGTCATTAGAGAAGGTATTGGGAATGAACCCCACCGATTCCCAAAATTAGAATTAGAGCTGGAAAAGAGCTAAATATTTGCTGCACTATTTTATGAACATTCAAAAAGGGAGAGGCTTTCTAAGCAAAGCATTTATAACTTTAAAAGGTTTTTTTTTTAAATTACATGTAAAGTTAGTGTGTCTACAATACCAATAAGGACCAGAAGAGGGCATCAGATTCTCCCTGAAGCTGGAGTTACAGGAGGCTGTGAGTGCTGGAACTTAATAAATGTGGCTCCTCTGCTATAGTATAGCCTTAATTACTGAGCCATCTCTTCAGTCCCTCTAATTTTTTTTCAGAAAGTCTCAGTTGAGTTTGGGCACCTGAGCTCACAAGTCTGTATGCCCTCCAAGAGTCTATTCACAAGAGAAAAAGTTTTTAAAAAGGCATAGTACACAATACAGAGCAAAGAGTCACTAGCAGTTGGGCAATTCCAACAACAAAAAAGAACGAATTATCAACATCTCATTGAGCATGTTTATAAACAGTGCAAAGACCTGAGCCGAGTGCAGATGAGGGTGCAAGAGAGGAGAAGCTAGCATCCACCCTAGGAGAACCAGAAGGCACTAGACCAGTGGTTCTCAACCTGTGGGTTGTGACCCCTTTGGTAAACCTCTATTTCCAAAAATATTTACATTACAATTCATAACAGTAGCAAAATTAGTTATGAAGTAGCAATGAAATAACTTTATAATTCGGGCCGCCACAGCATGAGGAGCTATATTAAAGGGTTGCAGCACTCGGAAGTTTGAGAAGCACTGTCTTAGACACAGTTATCTGCACTGACAGAAAAAGAAGTGAAAGGAAAGGAGCTAATGATCCACAGGACACTGGCTTCCCTCCCCCATGCCTCTTACAACCCTCCCTACATGCAGAAGCCACAGATTTAAACATATATGAAGGAGAAGAAAAAAAAAAAATCACAGGACTTTCTTCAAAGAACCAAGTGGCCTATCTGGGAAAACCAGAGCGGCCTCTGGCAGTCACACTCCTAGGAAGCATTCTGCATTCTGGCCTGTGGGGCCTCAAGCATGACATCTGCTCCTCTTCACCCTGAAGGAAAGCTGCAATGTAACAACCACCAGCTTCCAAAACAGCCTCATTTTATGTTCACACTGAAGGAAAAGCACTGGACTGAAGGAGCCTTCACAGTGAAAGGAGGGGCCAAAGTTATTTCTTAATCCTACAATAAAGCATAAGTCAGGGGAGTAAACATTAGAAAAAGCAAGCCAGCAATACTTCTAACTAAAAAAATAATAATTTGGGGGGGGGGGTTCTGTTGTTGATTAAGGCAGTATGTCACTGGCCAAACTAGGCTGGAGCCCCACTTGTAGCACAAGCTGGCCTCAAACTTAAAAATCCTGCTGCCTCAGTCTCCCAAGGACTGGCATTTACAGGCATGAGCCACCACACCTAGCAACTCCTGCTTTTGTCGATGAAAAGTCTCTGTTTAGAGCAACAAAAAAAACTAAACATATTTTTTAAAAAAAACTTCCCAATAATTAAAAATCATATTAAGGGAGAGCGAAGTCACAAAGTAAGGCTAACCTCCAAAGCTATGGTGGCCCTGAAGGCATCTGCCAATCTGAGAGGGCTGAGAGAGGCTGTTTGGCAGGCTGAGGGAGAAAAGAATCAAACTTTAGTCTGTCTAAATGGGAAGGTTTAATAACCTCCTTTTAAATGGGAGTCTCCAAATCACTAGAAATAACAATAGTCAATCTATAAATTAAATACTATAGGCTGTCAAAGACAACATAATATTAAACTTTTACATACCTAAGCACATGGTCTTACAAACTAAACAGAATCAGAAACTTAAGTGAAAATAATCTACAGTTGTGGTAGGAGAATTTAAGTGGCAATTCTTACTCAGCAACTGATAAAATAAGCAAGCAAAACAGAATAGAGTACTATCTATTCAAAAATATAAAGAACACCACCAAGGATGACCATACACTGGGCTATAAAGCAAGTTGGGCAACTAATTCAAGTTATTTTAAAGACAAATAGGTGGAAAAACAAAACCTACAACTCAAAGAGAATACTCAAAAATCTAGACTTGAAGTCTGGCAGAGGTGGTGCACGTCTTTAATCCCAGCACTTGAGAGGCAGAGGCAGGCAGATTTCTAAATTCAAGGCCAGCCTGGTCTACAGAGTGAGTTCCAGGACAGCCAGGGCTACACAGAGAAACCCTGTCCTGAAAACAAAACAAAACAAAACAAAAAACAAAAAAAACAAAAAAAATAAAAAACCACTAGACTTGAAGTAGACATTGGAAAGATATCTTAAAACATGTTCAAAGAGAACATCTAAAGAGTGCCATAGGCATAGGCTGCCACAGAGAAGGAGAACAGAGTAAAAAGAGAAGAAAAGATTTCAGAGCCAGGCGAGGTGGCATATGCCTATTTATTACTATTATTTATTATTTACTTATTATCCTTGTTATTACTAGCATTTTGGGAGGTGATAAAGACAGAAGAATTCAAGGTCACTCTCAACTACACAGTGAGAGTTCAAGGCCAGCCTGAGCTACATAAGACCTTGTCTTAGTTAGGAACTGAGGGTGGAGAGATGACTCGGTGATTAAGACCTCTTGCTAATCTGCAGGCAGTTGTGGAGCACACCTTTAATCCCAGCACTCTGGAGGCAGAGGCAAGCAGATCTTGGATCTCTGCAAATTCGTGGCCAGCCTGATCTACACAGTGAATTCCAGGAGAGCCAGGGCTACACATAGAAACCCCTGTCTCAAACAGAGCAAAAAAAAAAAAAAAAAAGTGCTTGCTGCTCTTCCAGAAGACCTGTTCACAGCACTCGGGTTTAGCAGCTCACACTACTCTTCTGGCTCTTATGGGTACTTTCATACATTTGGCATATTCGCACACACAAACAGACACACAAACAAATAAAAGTGAATCTTAAAAAAAGTTACAAATTGTTTCTAATTCTTAACCTTATAAGGAAGCAATATTGATATTTAGGGATAGAGATATAAATAGGATTCAAAATCTAATTCCAACTCTACTGGTATTTTAAATTCCCTCCTTCTTCTTTTAAACTTGCAATTTCCCTGTAGAATTTCTAATTCCCAAGAACGGAAAAATGTTCTTTTTTTTCTATATATATATAGGAAGCAGGGAGAATTGCTGCCATACATCTGTTTTCATAAGGTTTGAAGTCCACATCATCAACAGAGAGACAGTCTGTGCTGATGGTGAACTCACCTTCTAGAAAAGCAAATTCGTCCACAGCTTCTATTGCATTATCTGAAATACAAGGTAAAGGGATACTTGATTAGCTCTTGCCATTTAGACATCAGACCCAAAACAGTATCATCCACATAATAACCAACATGAAATTTTATGCAAATGACATCATTTATAAACTATAACCCGGATGACCTAAGATCCATCTTTTTTTTTTCTTTTTGGTTTTCTCGAGACAGGGTTTCTCTGTGTAGCCTTGGCTGTCCTGGAACTCACTCTGTAGACCAGGCTGGCCTTGAACTCAGAAATCCACCTGCCTCTGTCTCCCAAAGTGCTGGGATTAAAGGCGTGCGACACCACCGCCCAGCCCTAAGATCCATCTCTACACTATTCTTTTAACTGTCACACCACAAAAGTCAACAAAAATGCTGTTCAAGGCATCCTATAATCTTGTCTTATTCCTAAATTCACTTTTCTCTCTACTCTAAAGATACTAGAAAAAGAGTTTGGCAGCACAGAAGGGAATGTGAGGTAGTCTCTAAAGGCTTACAAACATGCAAGGGTTACCAGCTAGACAAATAAATCAAAAGCCAAATTTCCCCTGCTTCAATGATGCTTTGTGAACCAGCTATTAGAAAAGCCCAGCCCCTAGCTTCCCCCTTCCATCCTGAGGTACCAGAGTGACCCTACCCAAATCTCTCCTCTGTAGAGTTTTCCTCTTTCCTTGTTGAGCACAGCAGTAGGCATCTTTTGCAATAGTCTCCACGAACAGTTCCTGAAAAAGAAAAAAAAAAAAAGCAAGCAGAGATAAGTGGATTCTAACCCATTGAGATGAGCAATCCTGTATACACGTGGACAAGAAGGGTGAAGGGGGGGCCTCTTCCACACAGGAAAGTTCTAAAAACTAAGACTGTACTAAACGTCACGAAACTATTTCTGCTATCCCTTTCCATAGCTCCGATCCCCCAGTTCTAATATCTATAAACCCACCCCACTCATTCACTAGGATCCCTTTCAAGTTCTGTGTCATCTACGGGAGCCACGCGAACTAAAGTTGCGTGGGCCGTCGTGAAGAGGAGAGTGGCTAACAAACTCAAACCGGGGCCTACACAGGCCTTCCTAGGTCTCAGACAAGTCAGGTCAGCATACCAGGGCCCGCCACGCCCCCAGAACCACGCCCCCCAGAACCACACCCCCTAAACACCACGCCCCCTCCCCACCCAGCAGCCCTTGCTCTCCCGTCGCACCGCGGCACGCGCCAGGATAAAGATGGCTTCCTGTCCCGCCAGCGTTACGTCAGGGTCTGCCTTCACCAAGGCCTTTACTCTCGCCAGAGGCAGCCTCGAGAGGCGAGCCCCGCCGGGTGCACTCGTCGGGGCTTGGGCCTGCGAAGCGGCTGCCTCCCCTCCGGGAGCCTCCTCCTCTCTGGGCGTCCCGCTCCCAGCAGCCGCCGCGGCCGCCATACCTTCCCTAAATGCGTGGCGCGCGATCGCTGTCTGAGCGCGCGCACGCGATGTCGGCCCCTTTCCCGCGCCGGGGAGAGACCACGCCTCTCTGTGGGGGCGTGGCTCCGCCCTTACAAGGCGTGGCGCGCCAGAAACGCCCCTTCTGGCTCCGGTGTCGGACGCTGCCTTCCGGGCCGCCCCAGCCTGGAAGCGGCCGGGCGTGGCCTAGCTGAGCCGGAAGTCCGGATGCTGCACCGGAGCCTCAGTAGGTTCTGAGTTTAACCTCTAGGCCGACCTGAGCGGGACCCAGGAGTGTTCCTCACAGCGCCAGACCTGGACCAGCGCTGGGGATCATGTTTTAGGTGGAATGGGACGTTTGACGGGCAGAATTGGAAGTGCAGTCCAGTGGGAGGAAACCACTACAAAAAAGGCGTGCAGACATGGAGAGCAAGTTCTGTCTGTGGCTGTTCAAACATGGGTTACATTAGAACACTGATCTCCATGCTCAAAAAACAACAACAAAAAAAAAACAACCTGTGTTTCTCTAGGATATATCAACATGAACTGCATAGGGTTTACGTTTTAAAATACTAATATGTGGCATTAGCAAAGCATTGTCACGACAAGTAGCTTTTCAAGGACAAAAATGGATGAAAAAAAGATTAAACCAGGTGTTCTACCCCTTAGAAACCAATTGGATCATCTAGCTGCATCTGAACATTATTGCTATCCGGTTTTGCATAGTTATGGAAAATTCCACTGCACCTTCTCGAGAGAATGAGAAAGACCTCTGGGTATTAACAAGATAACTTTGACCGGGTGTGGTGGTGCACACCTTTAATATAAGCACTCGAGCAGCAGAAACACATCAAGCTCTGTGAAACCAGCCCAGTGTACAGAGGGAGTTCCCAAGCCAGCTAGGACTACATAGTAAGACTCTTATCTTTAAAATAGAAAATCGCTTTGACCTCACTGGCCTCTGGAAAGGATCTCCAGAAACCTCTTCCTCCTCCTTACCTATGAGTCCTCATACCACACCAGAGAACTGGCATGGAGGAGCGGCAAGTAGCTGCAATAGAGATGACTCAGCAAAGTGTTTGCTGCACATCAAGGACCTGAGTTCAAATCACCAGAGCACAGTAAAAGGCCAGTGTGACATAACTCCTGTAATCTCTGCACTGAGATAATAGGATTGCTGAAGCTCCTTGGCCAGCTAAGCTAGCCTAACCAAATCAGTGAGCTCGTGGACCTTGGGCTTCTAGGCCAAAAAATGCATCCAACACAGAGCAAATTTTTAATATAAGGCATAATAAAAACACTGTGTCCCTAGTTAATTGTTTTATATAAATATTAATGCTTAGTCATAATACCTGTACGATTGATGTAGGTAAGTAATTTTATTTACGGCTATGAAGGAGCCACAGACTGTTCAGTAGTATACCTGTGGAATAAGAAGAAGTCAGGGGCTCACTGCATTGGATAATAACCTAAAATCATTTACTTCCAAATTTAAGCAATAAACTTTGAGTGGATCTATACACAGAGGCCCTACTAGAACAAAATGAGTCTTGGCTAGAATTAAAAGCTCCAGGGAAGGGGTGATGAATTTCATTGTACCAGAGTTTTCTTTAGGACCTTTGTCTTGAGTCCTCTCTACTTTGTACTTAAGAAAAAGAGAAACAAAACACACCAAAAAGAACTTTATTCTCATTGGTTGATCATAGAAATTGATTACATGGATTTCCAGTCTTTTCACCCCAACTTTGAAATGATTTAAATCCAATGTAACCTGCAAGGATCACTGCACAGGGCTCCTCCCACCCTCTCATGCATTTTGTAACACCTCCAGGTCCTCTCTGCACCTGGACCCTGTAGACCATGTCTCTAGTTCTTTTGTTCTTCCCCAAAGCTTTTCTCCACTGGAAATCCCAGGTTCTCTTCCTTGTGGAAACTTCTCCTCCCCATAGTTCCAATCCAGATGAAATTAAATCAGTCATACCACTGAACACCTGTCCTTCGGAGTTCTGGTCCCAGTAGTAGCACTGAGCCGCTCCCTGTGCAATTTTTTTTCTTTTCCCTTAAAAAAACAAAATCAGTATTTGACTCCTCTAGTCCTGCCTTCCCCAGATTGAAAACTCCCGAAGGAAGGTGTTTTTGTCTGGTTTTGTTTGTTGAGTCTTGAGAGTATAATAAAGTACTTGACACTTATGTATTCAGTAAGTGTTTACAGAGGCAATAGATCATTAACAATAGCTCATCTGAAACTAACGTCTCCTCAGAAGGCATGTTAGAATCTGAGAGCAAACATAATGAAAATACCTGCTGGGAGTCTCTAGTCATTCCTGTAATCACTGTCTTGAACAATCAATTTTTTTCGCTGGTATTATGAGACTGTAGCCCAGGCTAGCCTAGAACTGGTAACAGTCCTCCTGCCTTAGCTTCCCAAGTGATCGAGTTCAGGCTCGAGCTTTTGCATTCAGCTTTAATCAATCAACTTGACATTTGCTTATGGATTTTGTTTAACAGAAAGCAAATACATTTCATGACTTTAAAACCCAGAAAGTCAGTTAGAGAGGGTACTGATGCCTTTGGTCACCTTCTCCCTTTGTCCAGAGCAGCTCTGCTCAGAAGGCAGCATTCAGCTTGTCCTGAGCTCTCCTCTGTAGGCTCCAGCTGCCCTTCGGATGGTTTATGAGCCACTCTGAGTGGCAATCACGAAGGACCCAAGGCTATCCTAACTCATTCCCAACAGATTACTTTTCAGTTCAGTGGTCTGGAATATTGGATTTTTTATTCTCAAGAAATAATGTGAAGAAAAGGAACTGTGGCTAGTCTGCAAGAAGAGAACAGAGGGTAGTATGAGGTTTAAGCCCTCTCTGTAGATAAGCGAGAGGCACAATAACATGGCAGTCATAAACTAAAGTGATGTGTGGAGCTAAGTGTGATGGTGCTGAAAGATGGACACAACCCTGAGGCTAGCCTGATCTACACACTGAATTCTAGAGCAGCCAGAGCTGTATAATGAGACCTGGCCTCAAACAAAACAACAACAAACTTAATAATTGGAATTGTTTACCAAATAAGCATACATTTAAGAATTATGTATTAAGTCTTTTACTACTTATACTTAGAAGCATTTTTAAATATCTTCACTAATTCATTGGGAATCCCATACAGCGTATTTTAAGCACAGTCACCCCAAACTCCTCCCATTAATTCCTTTCAGCTCCACTCCCACCCGCTATGACCCAATTTTCTGTCTTCTTTTATTTTGAACTAGTTTGTAATGCTAAGTTTAATTTCCAGAGAATATGTAAGTTGTTATGAGGGGTTTTTTTGTTTATGTGTGTGAGTGCATGTGTGTGAATATGTGTGTGTGTGTGTGTGTGTGTGTGTGTACCTAAGAGGGTTGAATCTGCTTAGAACCACCCAATATGGATTCTGGAGACTGAACCTGGGTCTTCTGAGACGAGTGCTTGTAAGTGCTGAATCATCTCTCCAGACCCTCTTAGGAGTAGTATTCACAAAGATTAATTTTAACTTTGTTCTCTTTTATGTTGTTTTATTTCAGTTTGGTTTTTGAAAGAGAGGTGGCCTGGAACTAGAGGCAGTCCTCCTGTCTCAACCTCCCAAACACTCTGATTATAGATGTGCAGCATAACACCCAGCTGAGACTGCAAGTTGTTTCACCCATCGTAGGCTTGCCAGCTAGACTGAGACAGACTATGAAATTCAGGACCCTGTGAGCCCAACCATGACGGCCTGGGCCTACCTGGAAAGCCTCCACAGAAGCTGAGATGAAGCTGGTAACAGGCCGCAGGAAGTCCGCTGGTATAACCATCACTCCGTTCACTTGCAGAAGACAAGAGGAAGCTTTACCTGCTTCTGGGAGAGGCAGCAGAATTTCTACCCCACTGTCAACATCACGCACATCTTCAGTGAAGCAAAGGGAGATCACTGCTGCTAAAACAGCGCTAGCTGCCGTCACTATGGACAGCAAACTGTCACAAAGTTTCGAGATGAAAAGAATTCATGAGACAGCTAGCAATCATGTAGACCAAATATCAGCAGTAGACTGAAGGAGGAGATGAAGGATATGGAGCAACCTGTCTCTTGGGGACCAGATGGGAGTAGGATTATTGTACATTGTGTTTTATAGAAAGAAAAAAAAAGTGGGAGAGAGTTCTAGAAAAAAAGAAGAGTAGAATGGAATCTATAAACAGCAGCAAATCCACACCTGACTAAGACTTGTTCTTGCTTTACGTTCAGAATTTGGTCTTGTTGATCATGTTGATATGATTCAGTAATTTCCTATAGGGTTAGGAAACCTGGTTCAAATCAGTCTTTGTCCTGATTTAGGCTAGTAAGAAGTCATTCTGGTGAAAGCAAGCATAGGGAATAACTTAACCTGGACTCCACTTGACTTGGGCTATGTGCACACAACTCTTCTAACAATGCATCTAGCAACCTAGGACTCTAACCTGCATGTACACCCCACCTCAAAACATAGAGTAAGTTACTCCTTTCTAACAAATTGGTGATGACTTCCATTTTGTGGTTCATATCTTAGTTATTTTTCTATTGCTGTGAAGTGACAGACACTATGACCAAGGAAACTTGTAGGGGGGAAAAAAGGTTTATTTGGGACTTGCTTACAGTTTTAGAGGATTACTCCATGACCAGCATGGTGGAGAGTATGGCAGCAGGCAGGCTTGGTGCTGGAGCAATAGCTAAGAACTTACATGTTGAGACAACAACCCTGAGGAAGAAAGACAGCCAACAGGAAAGACATGGGCTTTTGAAACCTCAAAGGCCAGCGCTGGGAATGGGTTACATCTATTAAAGATATTAGCCAAAGGGAATATCCTGAACAACCCAAGTATGGTGGTTCCAGTGTCTATGGAACACTCCATAGACATGTGTTCGAATGCTTGGCCTATAGGGAATGGCACTATTCCTCCTTGTTGGAGGAAGTGTGTCACTGTGGGGGCAGGCTTTGAGGTCTCCTGTGCTCAAGCTACACCCAGTGACAGAGTCTCCTTCTGCTGCCTTCAAATCAAGATCTAGAACTCTTAGCTCCGTCTCCAGCACATGCCTGCCTGCACTCTGCCATCTTTCCTGCCATAATATTAATGGACTAAAACTCTGAAACTGTAAGCCAGCCCCAATTAAACGTTTTATTTTCTAAGAGTTGCCATGATCATGGTGTTTCTTCACAACAATGGAAATCCTAAGATACCAGGCTACTGCCACAGCTGTTAGTTGCTCTCCACAAACTAACAGCAAGGCCCTATTGCTGAAGACAACACCTACATAACTCACTGCACATGGAGAAGTTGAACTGGTGTCTACCTGGAACCTTCACTCCTACTAAAAGCCTTCATGGTACTAGAAGTTACTCTGCATGCTACAAAAAGAAAAAATAAACAACAATCCTGCTACAAACCCTTAAATCTGCAATGGTGACCTGATCTGCTAAAAGATGCATGGGTAAAATAGTGGCATAAAAGTTGTGGTAGCAACTAGCCACTATCTGTTTGGAAGCAAAGTCTACTCCATGAGATGGAACCCATGTCCAACACTGCTCAGGGAGCCAAGAACTTGAGGCTAGATAGGCCATAGACCTAGGGGAAACCCAAATACTACTGTTCTGCTAAACTAGGAATGTAACAATGAAATGACTCCTAATTACGTTCTGTTATACTCATGGATCACTGTCTTCCTCAGGCATCATCAGAGAAGCGTCTTCCTGCAGTAGATGGGACAAAATACAGAGACCCACAGCCAGACAATGTGCAGAGTGAGAGACCCTGAAACACTCACGGCTAAGTGGAATGTCTCCAGCAAACCCCTCCCCTCAAGGCTCAGGGAACTCTGAGGAAGAGGAGGTGGAAAGATTGTAAGAACCAGTGGGATGGACAACAGCGAGGAAACAAGGCCTTTCAGACACAACAGGCCTGATGCACATGCGAACTCATGGAGACTATGGCAGCATGCACAGCAGTGGCTCAAGCCTAAGCTAGATTAGGCTCCCAGTGTTGAAAAAGGAGGTGGTCACAAGTCCCCATCCCTAACCCAGAAGCTATCTCCAGTTGACAGCTGTTTTTGATTATGTTTTCCCTCCCCCAACTGCTCCTACATCTGCCCCACCCCCTCACTCCCCCAAATCTACTCCCCAGTCTCTCTCTCATTAGAGAACAATCAGGCATTATGGTGGAATAATTTCATTGTGTGTTTAAACCACATTTAAGGACATGTTCCATGTCCAGCAGTAGAAACACAAAACACAAAATGTTTGGAGGGATTTTGTTTGGTAATATTTTGTCTGGGCATTTGTTTGATCTTACAGGTGTTTTGCTTATTTGTTATGGTTTTTGATTTTGTTTTGTGCACTTTCTGTGTGTGTAAATGTGTGTGTGTTGGTACTGTATGTGTTTCTAATGCTTTTTCTTTGGCTCTTTTTTGTTGTGGTTTGTTTGTTTGTTTGTATTCTATCTTAATTTTTTAGAGCCTGTCTTAGTATTATATTGCTGTGAAGAGACACCATGATCATGGCAATTCTTATAAAAGAAAGATGTTTTCTTATTTACAATATCTCCTTTCCCAGATTCCCCACCAAATAAAAGAAAAAGAAAAAGAAAAAGAAAAGAAAAAGAAAATAAGAAAAAAAAATTTTAAAAACCCCAAACTAAAACAATCCCCTGTTCCCTCCCAAAGTAGATTTTTTTTAATAGAATATATTTTGATTATGTTTACTTGTGGCCTGGTTGCATTCAGAAATTTAGTCCATTATCATCATGGCAACAAAGCATGACAGCCTGCAGGCAGACATCATGAGGGAGAGGTAGTTGAGAGTTCTACACTGGGCCTCATCTGAGCAGACATCATGAGGGAGAGGCAGTTGAGAGTTCTACACTGGGCCTC